>JARFJB010000218.1:11535000-11782500 GCA_036346205.1 Vesta saturnalis | reverse complement strand
AACATCGACCAGAAGACTCAATTGTAATCAATATCAAGAGAGAAAAAATTCCGAAGTTTTATGAACTCCCAAAAATCCATTAGTCGGAGGTACTATTAGGACCAATAGCAGGAGCAATTGGGTCACCATTACAACAACTGTCAAAGTACCTAGCCAAGCAGCTGCAACGGTACGCCGAAAAATCAGTCATACGTGAAAAACTCAAACCGTTTTGTAGACTTAATAACAAAGAAAGGAATCGAAGAAGGTTACTTACTAGTGAGCTTTCGCGAATGTAATAATGAAGACTATGGATACCAGCTATCAGAAGACATCATGAACCTTGCATAATGCTGTATCAAGAACACGTATTTTATATATGAAGATCAAAAGTTTAAGCAGATTGAGGGAGCACGTATGAGCATACCATTATCACCAATCTTAGCGAACCTTTTTATGATAGACCTGAAAACCAGTGTATTGAATACAGCTAACCACAAACCAAATTGTGGTTAAGATATGTGGATGACACATTTATAATTTCGACACATGGTCGAGAAAAACTTAACAACGGACAAGATTAGTAAAGTATTAAGAAAACATAAAATAGGAACAATATTTTAAACGGATAAGAAAATTGGTATGGTTCCTCCCAATTCAAAAACAAAAATAAATATGGAAGACCCAGGTATTTGCAAAATTTTATGTGGAGATTGTGATTGTGTCTGCACAGGCTAGACTAGCAGACGTGTCAACGCAAGAGTAGAGGAACACAGACTAGCATTGAAAAATAATACTACAACTTCATCGTTAGCACAACATGTACAAAACACTAAACACTGAATAAATTTTGAGGAACACTTAACAAAAGGGATAATATGATAAGCTATAGAAAAGAAAAAACACACTAATAATCTGAATACACGAGATGACACCTAAAGACTACAAAGAGTACATGGAGATTGGCGTTAACAAGAGTTGAGGAACAAGCAACAGCAATAAAACTTGAAAACGCAATAGTGAAAAAGCAAAACCAAAAAGCGAAAAAAACATAACGAGCGTAGAGAAAGTGAAGCTGGAGAAAGTGACCACTATAAATAAGCAGAATACAATAGTGCATGTCAGTAAAAACCGAATAGCGAGGAGTAGCGCCAGGTTATTGGTGATAGAGTATGACAAAAATGATTTTGTAGAACCGTTGTCGTTCTTCTAAGAACCTCATCAACGCACGAGATGCAGGGACCGGAACTCATGGAAACAGAAAAAATACTTTTGACTAAAGGATTTAGTTATGCGCTAGCACCAAGACGACTCCCATTGTAAGACATTATCTGCACTATTGAATCATCTATTACAAACATGGAAAACAACACAACGGAAACAATACGCCAAAATGTGACCAGAGTACCGAATAATGCCCAACTACCAAATATGCACTTAAATGGATAAGAAGACAAGGCATTAGACACCTTGGATAAAACACAGACATCGTGATATTACCCGCAGACAATGGAGAGGCTACAATCGTTATGGATGTCGAGGACTGCAATAATAAGATAATCTCCAATTCCCAGCATACCAAAAGATAGCAAAGGCTCCTACAGGATATTTAGAAAAAACGACGGAAACTAAAAAATAAGCACCAAGTTTGATCGAAAAATTCAACAAAACTTATACCACCTGAGAATGCCAGAAGTTCTATGGATTACCAAAGATTCATAAATCTGGGACACCACTGAGATCATTAATGAATTCAGTCGGATCACCTTTACAAGAATATGCAAGGCACGTCGTCAAAAAACTGTAAACCTACGCCAAAAGCTCATAGTTATACGTAAAATTTTTAACTAATTTATGGACCTAAATAAAAAGGAAACAATCAACCACGGAAATTTTTTAGCTAGTTTCGACGTGTCGGTCAAGGAAACAATTGACATGATTAAAACAAAGAATGATCCACAACAAACCTTATCAGCCCGACGAAACATTGCTTAATAGAGACTTACTTCGTCTATGGAAACCAGAAGTATACACAAACCGAAGGAGCACTGATGGATTCACCGCTATTGCCAGTTCTAGCTAATTTATTTATGAACGATTTGGAAAACGAGAAATACAAACCGAAAATCACAAACGACGACACTTTCATAATCCAGACACGCGGACGAGAAGAATTGGGTCGTTTTCTACAACTAAATGGCGTTTACAATAGAAACAGAACACAACATTCGATATTTAAGACGCACGGAACGATTGGAACCATATTACATAACTCAAAAACCAAAATCAAGCTAGAAGATCAAGGCACATACGAGATTCTATGTGGAGACTGTGACCGAACGTACATAGGTGAAACAAACAAACGAATCAGTGCTAGGCTGGAAAAACATTGATTAGCAGTAACAAAAAGTATCGCTACCTCATCAGTATGTTCGATGTCAATTGTGATAACACCAGAAGGGTAGCATCAGCAGAACATCTATCCAAGGGAGTCATAATAGGAGCTATAGAAATCTAAAAACGCCCAAACAACCTTAACGCTCGGGACAAAGCATAGAGACGGCCTAATATATAGAAGTTGTTATTAGACAAAAAGCGTTAACCCACAACATACAATGAACCTCTAATGAAAGCTGCACAAAAACCAGTAAAACCGAAAAAAGAAAGTAAGTTAGACAAATTAGAGAAAGTGAAATCGAGCGAACGTGTAACTAACAAGGAAGTCACAGCAAACACCTATTCAATTCAGAAAACACGAAGCAGATCAAGATTACCAGTGACCTGAAGATGGCATAGACCTAATTAAACGTGATAATCAAGGAAACAATGAACATAATTAAAACAATATACCCACAATAAGACATTATCAGCCTAATAGAACACTACGTAAAGACAATTATTTCATCTATGGAAGCAGACAAATCGAAGAAAAACCGATGGGTTCACCGCTATCGGAAATTTTAACTAATCTATTTATGAACGATCTGGAAGAACCAGCAATACAAACGACAAGTGACAAACTCAAGTTACAGTTAAAGTATGTGGACGACACTTTTATATTCTGGACACGTACGAAACGTATTGGATCGATTTCTACATCTAAATGGCGTTCACGAATTTTAATGGAAATGGAAGACAATAGAACACTGTCGTTTTAGACGTATTAATCTAGAAATAGGGAGAACAACTAGGATACACAGTTTATACAAAAGCCACACACACCATCCGGTATTCAATCTCATCAACTACAGGTAGGTCGTGGGCAAATCACTAATTACGAGATCCAGAAACTGGCAGGCCATCGAAACATGAAGGACAAGATGAACACACTAAAGTCAGTCTGCACAACGGATTCACCGAAAAACATATCCAAAAAGCGGACCAATCGAAGAATAGAAAGCAAGAAAAAGAGAAGAGGAACAAACTGCTTGTACCGCACATAAAAGTAACAAAAGACGGGATTAACAGGATTCTAAAAAACACAACATGAAAACGATATTTAAGACGCATGAAAAGATCGGAACCACATCACCTAATTAAAAAACCGAAATCAAGCTAGAAGAATAAGGCATAAACGAGATTCCAACCTCATCTTTAGCACATGTTCAATTGACTTTACGCAATATCAACTTTGATAAAACCAGAAGGATAGCATCAGCAGAACATCTAACCCATAAGATAATAATAGGAGCTATAGAAATCGAAAAACGTTCAAAAAGCCTTAATACCCGAGATGACGCTCAGAGACTGCCGAATACATGGAAGTTAATATTAATCAAAAAGCGTCAACCAACAAGACACAATAGGCCTCTTATGAAATCCACACAAAAACCAGTGAAAGAAAAAAGAAGGTAAGGCAGAGAAAGTAGAGAAAGGGAAAGCGATTGTAGGCATAATTTACAAAAAACCCACAAGTTTGACAAAATATCGCCGAATCAACGAAGCTTCTTACAAGACTCTAATCAACACACGAGATCATGGACCCGGAAGAAATGTATGTATATATTCAACGTTTCGGGAACGTCCTTTGTTCCCTTTGTCAACAATTTATTTTTATAATTACAAAAATTGAAATAAGGTAACTATTTTTAACAAGTACAGAATATGAGACAAGGTAACTAATTTAAATTTAATCTGGACGAGTGTTTGACTTCGGGTAGTTGCTCTAGTGCATGATGTAGGAGGTGTAGAAGTGGGGAACCCAGGAATAGTTGCAGCATAGGTGTTTGAAATTTCTGGAGGATTTGGAGTTGGTTGAAATCTCGAATCAACTTGTTTAATGATATTCTTCCAAATTTGTGGCATTCTAGAAGTGTCATCTCGTTTTACTCTCGTGTTACTCGAGTCGAGTAACACGGAGCCGAATAAATCAGTTGGAGAAGGAGAAAGCTTGAAAATGGCAAATGAGACTTTGCCGAAACGTTTTTGTACTGGCAGGAGTCAGAAACATCACCAGCAGACGCGAGACAACGCCCGGATAAACAACAGTGTTTCATATTACACTCGCGGAAACCTAAAATCAACCATATACATATATATATATATATATATATATATATATATATATATATATATATAATATACACACACGTATGTGAGGGAGGAATCTAATTAATGTTGGGTTATTGACAAAAGTAAAATGATTCTTCATAACTTTGAAGTGATGATAACAAAAGATAAATATATATATATATATATATATATATATATATATATATATATATATATATATATATATAATATAACACACAAGGTGTCTAGAATATACAGTCGGTTAAATTAGCAAAGTTGGACAGAATTATATGATAATTCAAATACCGATAAGAAAATTCAACATTGTTGCCAACTTTCTAAGATATCTGAAAATAACTAAAAATCGTCCAAATTTTCAATCGGCTATATCTTTTTTGATATTCAAAATACGAAAAAGTTATGCGAGAGACTTCTGAAAGCTATTTTTACGCAAAATGGAAAAATGCGAGCAAAAAAATTTTTTTAGCAATTATTTTTCGAGTTACAACCCAAACATACATTTTTTTAAATGGCACTATAGGTGGTTATGAACTCATTCGATGGCTTATTTTTTCTGATTTTGAAACTACATCTCTTCATGAAATTGCGAAGGAGTGCAACACTTCCAAACATGAAGCCCACGTTATTTCGAAACAAAATAGTTTAAGCTATATCATTTTCATATAGGAAATACATTGTATGTTGAAGATTATCAGAAAAGATTACGTTTTGCTACATGGTTGATTATTGAAAGTCGAGCAAATAATCAATTCTCGAAACCCATTCTTTTTGCCGATGAAGCAAAATTTACAAATAACGGCATCTTCAATAGAAAAAATCATATCCAATGATCCCAAGAAAATCTTCTTGTTACTGTTGAGAGGAGGGCAATATTCGTTTTCAGTAAACGTTTGGTGCGGTATTATTGGTACCAAAATCCTTGGGCCGTTTTTTATGAATACAATTTAAATTCCGAAAGATATCTAACTTTTTTACGAAACGAATTTAAAGAAATTTTCGACGACCTTCCGTTGAACGTAATTCAAAATTTCAATTATTTTCAACACGACGGGGCACCAGTACACAATGTATTACTTGTGTGTAACCAATTAGGGGAACCTTTTAATAATTAGATAGGAAATCGAGGTCCAATAGCTTGGCCGCCGCGGTCTCCTAACTTAACCCCCCTTGACTTTTTCTTGTGCAGTGCAATTAAAGACAAAGTGTACCG
The DNA here is from genome assembly GCA_036346205.1 of Vesta saturnalis. NCBI lineage: Eukaryota > Metazoa > Arthropoda > Insecta > Coleoptera > Lampyridae > Vesta > Vesta saturnalis. The sequence goes on along the minus strand of JARFJB010000218.1, from coordinate 11,776,778 downwards.
AGTAAAACCTGGTAATCTAGACAATTTAAAAAATAAAATTCGTGTTGCTATACAACAAATTAGAACCCAAAGTTCATTATAAGTTCAAAACGAAATTTTAAAACGATGTGAAATGCGTGTTCAAAGTACTGGAGGGCATTATGAAGCACTTCTATGATTGTGCTTCTGTTTATATTTTTTGCAGTTACTCTTCGTTGTAAGTTAAATTTATTTAGTTTTTTATATTGCTAATGTAGTACATTATTTCTTGTTGTATCCACAAATTTAGTAGTAGAATATGAGCTTATTTCGTTATTTAAATGTTCACGGCGCAGTTTAATTTGTTTAATACATATTATAATTACCTTTTTTTTTTTGAAAATTTTGAGTTAACTAATAATATTAAACATACAAAGCTATACATTTTTTAAATAAACCTATAGTTGCCATTTAAAAAAATGTATGTTTGGGTTGTAGCTCGCAAAATAATTACTAAAAAAATATTTTATTCGAATTTTCCCATTTTGCGTAAAAATAGCTATCAAAGGTCTCTCTTATAACTTTTTTTTGATTATTAAAAAAGATATAGCCGATTGAAAATTTGGACGATTTTTAGTTATTTTCAGATATCTTAGAAAGTTGGCAACAATGTTGAATTTCTTATCGGTATTTGAATTATCATGTAATTCTACCCAACTTTGCTAATTTAACCTACTCTGTATCTCTTATAATAACAAAGATAGCCGTAGAACGTGGGTAGGTTCTAGACTCCTGTATATATATATATATATATATATATATATATATATATATATATATATATATATATATATATATATGTTGTCATCACCTCAAAGTTATGAATAATCATTTTACTTTTGTCAATAACCCAACATTAATTAGATTCCTCCCTCACATACGTAAACCTCAATGTCACACTTATGTCGTGATACAAAGGTGATGACAAGTGTATGTAATCTTGGGAAATTTGATTAGTTCGTCATTAATCAATCACTTTTTTTGATAGCAGAGGCACCATTGACAACACTAATCACATAGTATTCTTACTAATTGTCCTCTCGATTTAAACTTTATGATTACGTTAACAGTCTTGATATGATTCGCACTTGCATAATTTTTTATTTAACTTTATGTACTATTTCCCTGTACAATAAGGATTTTATTTCATATTGAATTTGTCCCAAATATGTCCTTTATAGTAATTGTGAAGTTTTTATTGTTTAAGTAAACCCTTTAGTTACTTTTTTGAAATATTCGAAATGTAGCAGTATTTACATACCCATCTGTTTCCAAGACAGTAAGATATGTTTACTGGTTGCGAGACCCAACTAGTCGGTAAGATTTTACTTACTGACGCCTTTTACTTACCAACGTAAAATTATACATAGGTACTATATGTCACAACAATAATGTCATGTCCATCTAGGAAAGTGTTAAAGGACCCCTCTAGTATATCTACGCTATAACTTGTTATATATCCGTCAATAATTCTTTAATTCCAATTTAAAACTTTAATTTGACAATTTTCTTAGGATTTACACTACTGAATACATATATGTTTGTATCGATTATTAAATCCATTTGTTCTAAATTAAAACTACATCAGCAAGTAGCATTTTTACCAATTTTTCTAAAATTAAGTTAGAAGGCATATATCGTTTGCAAAAACAGCACGTGGGTTACCGAACCCATGTTAATTTATTGCAATATTTTATAAATTTTATCAAAGTTAGAAATACTCTCGCTGATAGATGCTGCCTTTATTTGTAACATTTTAAGTTATCCCCTGCCACACCTTATCAGTAGCGGCCCGTTACTATTTACTATTTATGAATTAAATTTGAAAATCTTCATTCATGTAAAATACTTGACTATGCTCCCTTAGAACTATTTAACAGCCTAAACATTATTTTAACTAACTTAATTTTAATTTACCAATAAATAATAAAACATGATAGTTCAACAAGTGGATGAATTTAAAAACTCAGCAGTTGTTATGCTCCTAAATAGAACGAGAGTCGGAAAGAAATAGAACAAAGAATCCAAAACGCTAGAAAGGTGAATAGAGCCCTCTATTCAGTATGATGGGATAAACAAATACGTAAAAAGAATAAAAAAGAATAGTTAAGGTCGAGTCAGTTCTCGTTCATGGCAGTAAAGTTTGAACAATTAAAGAATACAATAAACGAAAGCTAGCTGCAGTTGGAATGGATTACCAACGAAGTAGCACAAGAGCACCAAGGATAGAGAGAAGACGATATGAGGTAATCAGGGATATTGTGTCTACTAAGAAAACGGTAGCTGAAAGTATATAAATACGGGCTTCGGCTATTTGTACAGTAAACTAACATCCACCATTACTGGGAGAACTCAGACAATAGTTATAGACAATAGTATAGATTTTTGAACAAGTTGGGTAAAATTATTTTTTAAGTGGCGCGCAAAAGTTAGAAATGTGTTACACTAAATGTCTTTTAAGAAGACACATGGTGTAACGGTGCTCAACTTAAATATTAAAAAATCCCGCTTTTGAAGGTTGCTGATAAGAGTGACAAAGTTTCTTGATAACATAAACCAAGTAATCCTCAAATCTAAACCAAAAAAATTTAATTATTAATTTGTTTAACCCCAAAATATCATAATTGGTCAGAACAATTTCATTTTATTAATAATTATAAAATAATGAACATTTTAGGACCACAAGGGTTACTTAATTAATAATTATCTCATATGAAAGGAATCCTTTATGCAGTCTAAAACAGGAATCAATTTTATAAAATTAAATTAATTATGATAAAGAAAACCCAAATCTAATCTTGGTAAGCCAACTTGTAATATAAGAAAACAATTCTAAAATAGACCAATTTTAGGGTTTTTCTTTTTCCTTTGTTCTTTTTCTCTTAATACACCAGCCGTTATTTACAAATCTACTTAATTCCCTAATCGGGTGATATAAAACTTATTGCCAGCTAGTTCAGAAAATTAAGAACATCAAGAACCACCATATTTAACCACCACCGCTAAACAACACCCAACCACCACCATTACCATCACCATCACCAGAGCACCCAGTCATACCATCACCGTGTTAGTTGAAGCAAAACGAGTATTAATGCAACTAAATGTTTAAGGTCAGACCCACACGTTTAATTTAATTATATAAGCTAGCACACTGAATTCCTATTGTATGCAATAATCAGCCGAAAATGTAAGAGATGTCACAGATTACACCTTACAGTTTATACAATTACAATGTTCCCAATCTAACCGAGGTACGGGGTAGCAGTTCAACCAACCCTTATTTTGTTTACAGTTATCGTTGGTTAGCATATGATTCCACATCTGCATACCGTTACACTCAATCCTTTCGATTGAAAATGAGTTGCAATGGAGAAAGAAATATATTTTAAAAAAGCACTCTCGAGGCATCTAGACTATGTTACTATTTCTTGAAGTCCATTTCAACTACTTTTCTTATTGTTATATACCACAATACATAAAATAATATTGGTGTATATTTACAGGTTATAAGGGCGGCGTATGCATTTTTTATGTTCCTGTATCAAACGCAAGGTAAAAAAGGAACTCTGAATTAAACATGGTACCGTTAGGGGATCCGTAGAAAAGAAAGTTAAGCAATTCATTTACATTCGTTTTTGTGAAACACCAGTAATGGTATTTATAGTAAACTTACTTGTAATAAGCCAGCAGATTGGAAAAAGTTCTGTGTAGTGCGTGCAAAACTGTGATAACAGCTAAGGTTAAAGTAAATGCAAACTATAACGCCCTGAGGGCAACTCTGAGATGCGTGAGGCCTAGTACGCTTATTAAATACACTAACGGCACGACTTGCGCGGATCATTTTAGTGTCTCTTAGTGCTTTTTAACTTGAATTAGCACGACCGGCTGTTTTCTAGAAAACCGTTACCTCCTTGTGCAGTGTAAATTATTTACCCTTATTAAGAGTACTAATCATGTAAACTGCTCATATAGTTGATGATTCATTAGCACCACTTAGTCCTTTGTAGTTTGAACTAATAAGATTGTTGTTTGTTACATCTCGGTTTGCAGTGTTGGTTTCTTATCATAAGTATATGTACTAACTATGTAACTAGCGTGAATTATTAGTGTTTTATTAATAGTCCTTAGTAGTTCGTAGCTTGCAAAGCCTCCACGGGCGGATTTGCCTTCTTTTGCAGTGCTACACTTATTAGGAGCACAACCAATTCCATGAACGTTTTATGAATTGTCTTAGCACGAGTGGTCGTCAACAAGAAAAAAACACCCTTTCTTGCAATACCCGTTTTTTACCCTAATTGAAAGCAGCAATGATGTAATCAATGCACTTTGTTTGTAATTTGCTAATACCTTTCATTGCACTGTAGATAGAATTAACACTACCTGTCGTGTCGAGAAAGAGGCCACGTTCATTGCAGTAACGACATTATAAACTTATTGTAAGTACTTCGGTGCACATCATTAGTGATCGTTCGTAAATTTGGTGCTTTATAGCTTGAATTAACAGGACCATCCGTTACTGCTCTCAATAAGTGTAAATCCAGCACTAAACAATCGTTTGGCTGCCACCGCTTTCTCAGTTTTGTGGGCAGTACAGAGAACCTTAATGTAGGGCCTGGCTCAAGTAAGTTAGGTTAATTATATATAGCAAAGAAATTTAGAACGTTATTCAAGTAGTGTTAGTTTTTAAAACAAGCCTATTTAGATGTATAGTGTTAAAGCACGAACTAGCCCATTTTTTGGATTTTTAGGGGTAAGCAAGTCTTTTTAGGTAGATGTATGGGGGATAAATAAAAGTTGAAATTTTAAGTTCTAAAAGGTAATCGGTTGTAAACGGATGAGTTTAACTTACCCCTAAGGGTTCTTACAGGAAAATGAGTTACTCAATTAACTTAAATGATTTCACAAATGTGCACTTGATGTTAAAAGTTAGCTTTACCTTACATTCAATATAACATTATGTATTATTATCAATCTGTAGAAATATATTATCATGTTTATAGAGTTTATATTGCAACAACACATTCTTCTTTAAACTGGCCATAAACGATCCGACGTTGTAACACGATTGTGTTGATATTTGTCAAAATTGGGAAGTCTGTACGGTTATTTGCAATCAAGTTTTTCTGATTTGGAAGGAAATCAACCATGTTGACTGCAGAAGTACGATCGTGTTAATATGTATTGCGTTGCAAATTATTTCTGTAGACTGTGAAGCTATCTTCGTGTACGGCAACGTTTGGTCGTGTATGGCCACTACTAAAGTAATGAAAACATATAATTATGCACGTTATGTTTAGATACTATTTATCAAGCATGTAATTTGAAAGTACTAATAAAGACACCATTTACTCGATTTGATTATTTAATAGTATAAAGATAAAGTTACATCGTTAATAATTTAGCTTCATTTCCCGTATTAGTTACTAAGAAAGAAATAATTGCAGTCTGTAGATCTACCGATTCTCCCCATAGTAATAGTTGTACTTAGCAAATGTACAAAAGACTTGTAAGGTTATTTTGATGCACCGTGTATGTGTAGTATTTTGATAACGTATGTGACGTGTTTTGAATGTAGCTGAAGTGAGTGTGAATAAAAAGAATTTTTTGTGTAGGCGTAATGTTAATTGGTGTAATTGATACACGTGTGTGTGAAGGAATCATTGAATGCTGTAGAAAGATTTTCGTGTTGAAAGCGTTAAATTTGGTTGAGAAATAATGTTTTGAGTAAATTTTTATTGTGCGGAAATAGAATTCGCCCACATGCGAGATTTTCATAGACCGTTGAGGGATAATTTGATTAATATACAGAGTGAATGTAATTGCAACTTATGATTTCTTCGGAAAGTGTTTAGTGAATTTACAAAGTAATTCAAGACGGCTACGTTTATTTCATATCGGAACAGAGCAACCAGCGCAGATGTTGCGGTTACTAAACCAGGCGTAACGTAGTCCGTCTTTATATGTAATGACAAAGCAAATAATATATTGCATCATCCATGGTGCTGTGTGTACGCCATTTTGCCTTGTGACGTCATTCGGCCACGTTTTCTTCATATGAATTAAAACTATGTATCATCAATTACAAATGATACGAAATTTCTTAACTCAATTGAGGGTTTTCCCTATCAAATATAATAAATTAATGCAAAAATGTACTTAAAAGTAGTTGCATACCTTGTGCAGGGTAGAAGATTAAGATAGGACATGCATTGACGGGTCTAAATACCCATTATAGACGGATATATACACGGATATTCTTGAGAAAATATCGTCATAAAAGATGCCTAAATGTACCCAAGTATAACGTAACGATAGACAAAAATTGGCACGTTACATATCTTGAACACTTGCAAGGAATATGTAACGGAAATGAATTGCAGAAATTTATATATTTAAAATGTAAGAAAATGACGTGCTTGTAAAACTATTACAATTTAAAATTAATATTAATGAAAATAAGTATTTCTAACATCGAATATATAAATACTAGTACCATTTAACAAATGGTTTATTAAGTGCAGTGGGTATTAAACATTCTAAAAGAACTGCAAAGAACCATTAATGATGTAAGGCCCCAATGTGCTGCGTTAATTTTTATTATGCTTTACCGCGACTATAGCTCGGAATCGAAGGTAGGGGGATGGAGTTGATTGATTGCTTCTTGGGGTTTCATACTGACAAAGAAACAGAAAAAGGTTTTATACATATATTGGCCTATAACCTAACAGTTCTAAATATTTTAAATTTACACTTATTCTGCGCTAAGATAATTGTAACACAAAAAGCAAAATATTAACTTCCAATAAAACGAATATAGAATTTTCAGTTAGTCCATTAAAACAAAAAATAAACGGACGCTCCTTGACATGGGCACTTCAGGCAATTTCCAACCCACTTTGGCACTCGACCTGATTATCAGAAAAGGTTAAGTTCACATGAGCATAACTTAACTCAAAATACCATAAAGTAAATAAGAACATCAGTAGCTTGGAAAATTTGAAAAATTGAAAACATCTTTAACAATTTTAATGGATAATCTTACTGCTGACGAAGATAACTGTAGCTGTTATCGAAACGGTTAGATTGTATAACTTTAATACACAAATATTCCATTAAAAAACCCAAAAAAAGATAAGTATTCTAATAACTGAAATTAGTATGAGAGGGTTCCTTTTCTTTCGTCCAGCTTTTTACCCATGATTAGAATAGTCGATTAGAATAGTCCATTGAGGTGATTGTGGAAATAGGTACATACAGAATTTACTATTTTTTGGTCGTAGAGGGAATTTGTGTGTGGAAATCAAGGTTTGTAGCTGTTCTCGTATTGAATGCTTTCATAAAGGATTGATTTATTCTTTTACAGGGGGAGTACGACTTTTGGCACGGCCTTGGGATAACTAGAAAGTGGTCGTGGTGGTGAAAGAAAGAAATGTTACCGGGCGAATCTATTATCTCGAAACGGACGGATAAGGTGTTTAGACCTCCCAGAATGATTAGTTTACCGGAATATTCAAACTAAACGTTCTATGTAGTCTAGTATTAAAAATGCTTATCACAGGTATAATAGTTTACTCTGGTCTTTATCGTAAAATGCGATACTTGATGATATAGAATGATTGTGCACACCTTAGTCTGGTTGATCGCTTCCCGTTCGAGGACACTGTGCTAATAGTATTTTGCCTAGGGAGGGGTGTAAATATGTTTTGCCTATAAATTTGTAAATAGTATCCGCTAGTAGACCTGGGAAATCAGCTCCGTTACGCTTTCTCGTAGACACTGTGGGACCGTCAGAATTTAGGCAAACAGCTTTCTAGTAATAATAATAATAATAATTCTGTCTGATTGATTCATCTCACGTTATGTTCGTTACAGGTGTCAGTGTAGGTGTTATAAAATACTTACCTGTCGGTAAACGCGAGTTTTAGCCTCAGGCGGCCGGGTGTCTTATAGTTAAATAGAAACCCGCTGAAGGCAGTGATGGCTTTTGGTAGTAGCGTTAGAACAGAGATTGGTTATTGTTTGTTCTAGTCACATACATATGTAAATTCTTATTTTATCCCTATCAACCCTGCTATCTAAGCTCTTAAACTAAAAATACATATACGGTTCAATGGTCGTGCTTTACAGTACTCAAATGATTTGCTTACAGTCAATTTTTGCAACACATTCGAAAAATTGAATTGTGTATTATTAGCACCTGACCATTGTTTTTACTTCAAAATTATAAAAAACATCTAGATTATTTGGTAATAATCCAATATTAGTTAGGTTTTTCCTTCCTGAACGTACAGCACGTCATTATTCACCTATACTGCGTTCCAAAACTAGACTATGTATAAACAATGTTCCAATAAATTTATATTCTTTAACCTTATTTCCTGGAATTCCATATTTAATAGCACTATCGTTTAAAATACAGTATAATCCACAATTTCTTCACATAATCAATTTCTGTACGCGTTTTCAAAACAACATGTATTATTATCAAGGGAAAATATATAAGTCAAATAACAAAAAGGTGGCTATGATGACAAATCATTAAGGTAAAGCTTAATGTCAATTTTAATTCTATATTTAAAGTGTCTGTTAAAGGTAAGTATATAAGAGAAAACTGTTCGTTCATTAAACATATATTTAATGCGAAATATTTAACAAACGACATTTTGAAGTCGGGTATTTATAAATTGAACTGCACATGCAACTCTGTTTTTATTAAAAAACACATGAACTTTTATATTAGATACAAAGAACATACTAGATTTTACACACACAGACAAATAAATTCAATAGCACATAATCACAAAACACCATTAAATTTTTACATATTTGTAGTAAAGCAGATAAATTAGATGTTTTGGAAGCATTCCAAATTTATAAACGTGTACAGAAACTACTTTTAATGAGCGATCAGGTTGATCATATAGACTCAACTTTAATAGACGTTTTAAATATAGAATTATAATTCACGTCAAGTTTGCAGTTCTACTTCAATGATTTGTTACTATAACTACTTCTTTGTTATAATCCTTTTCCTTAATCATGATAGATGTTCTATTGAAACGCGTAGCGAAATAAATAATTATATAAAAGAAATTGTGGAATTATATTATACTTTAAACATTAGTGCTATAAAAAGTTGCAATAGCTTGTGAAACTTGATTGCTTATCTGACTAACCAATCACTTTCTGTTCCTTTCCTATAATTAGGGTTCACTCGAAAACACTTAAATCGCACAATAACTGACACACCTGTTATTACTTCAGTAGATGTATTCACTATGTTTATTAGCATTAACCGTTCTAATACAATTTATACGTACATAATTCGCTAATCTAACTTATTATTTATTAAGTTTTAAATGCAATTTAAACAATACCTTTAAATTGCCAGTTATATCAAATCAATTGTGAGTTTAACTAATTTTGTAACTATTGGACAGGGCCATATATTGTCGAATCTTTTGGTTATGCGTCGATCTTATCGCACAGTTTTTTAATTATTAATTCAATTGTCACCTAAACTTGCAAAACTGAAGTTTTTAAATGTTATCATTCAGCAATAATTTTATAAGAGAAGAGATGAGATTTACACCCTTGAATATATATAAACTACCTAGCAAAATCGATTATAAAATCTATTTTTAAGTAATTTTTATTAAATTTTAAAATGCGCCTTAACAAGTAGCCACTGTATCAGATTTTCAAAAATATAAATTAATTATAAATAAATTAGCAAAATTTATATGTAAAACTAATATGTAATTTTTACTAAGAAAAATGTGGGCTACCTAATATAGATTGGTTTATTTAAATTCTTAATAGTTTTTAATCGAAACCGGAGGTTACACGTCTGGAAACATCAGTTCTCGCCAGAGTAAACAAGGGATTCGATAAGGAGGACGAGGACCAGACATGGTGTTGAGGCTCAAGAGCAAGTTCCGGAGACCTGTAGTGGTTTTATGAGATAGTACGCGAGCCCCTTATTAGAACCGATTTCAAATTGCCAAATAATTTTTTAATCTATCATATAATAATGAATTTTTTAACCTATAACATAATAATAAAGATGATGGTATTAATAATAATGATAATATCTAATTTCTTAACCTGAATATGTTCTATACTTTAAAGGCTGTGGCTTGTCGATATTTGTAATTAACGGTTCTCGTCAAAGCGAGAGTATTGTTTTGAAATTAAAAGTTGAAGCATCTTTAATGATGCACTAATTGTGTATGAACCATTTACTAGCATTGTGCTTAAAATTTAATACGTTATTTTATCAATAAAGGTTTGCAGTAAATCCCCACCATAACAGTTAAACCTACTTTTAAATTATACTACTAGGTGAAGCCGCGATAACCCTCTATAATATAAAACATTCATTAGTTTTAAAAAATGCATAGCTAGATGGCATCATAAACAATCAGGGGGCCTGACAGTGAGGCACAGACTTGAGAACAACTTCCGGAGTACTATACCTGTTTTATGAAATAGCATGCAGACTCCCTTGATTGGAACACTATCTCAAATTTCAAGTTTTCTTGTCATAACAATAAATAAGTTTCTAATGTATGTTCCATTTTACCTAAATAGTTTTATATTTATTACTATATTAGATTGTTTTCAACGCAACATATAACTTTTTAAGTATAACGATGTACGTTTTACTTTACCCACGCAGTTCTAGGTTAACTCATATAAGTATGGCAGAAAAATTAACATCCTTAAATAGATGTCATTTTATTATTACACAATTATTTGCTAATATTTTTAATAATGTATTTGTTACAATTGTCTATATTGTATCAGGTATTAAATTATGAAAAATGATAGTATAGATATTGTTATAAAATTTCGAATATCAATGATAAGAAATTGTACTATTTCTAAATCCGGATGTTCCTGCGGATTCTATAGCTCATATCTACTTATTTGCAATCTTTTTTATGATAAAATTTGTTTCTATGCATTATCGCATTTATTATTGATTTTTTAAAATGTAATTATTTATCATCGTCTGGAAGCACTGCTTACTGCTTTATTATATGAAAAGAATAATAATACTGTGAAAATTATTTCGCTTAGATCATTTCAGAAACTACATATGACCCACAGGATATTAGCAAAATTCGTTGCAAATGTACTAATTCTGTTTCTATAAAAATGTAATTACATATTTATTATCAAATGCATTATTCTTTAAACTACTAAATGCATTTTTTCAGTATTGATTTTTGAAATACAATGTAAGTGATTACGTATTTACTTACTAAATTCATTATTGGTACCTAGTACGCCATGACCGATGTTATTCATAGATAAGCTTGATTCAAATCAATATAATTTTTATATATCAATTATTTGAAAATGTAGTTACATATTTATTACCAAATTCACTGATAAAGGCATTTTTAAATTAAACATTTTTATACGTTCCGTGACGTCAGCATAAACATTTATATAGATATCAGGCTTTATATGCTATATATCTAAAACCTAGATTGGTCTAGTGGTAAGCAATTTTCTCAGGCTTTATACTTCCACCGGACTCTCGCAAGACCCCATGGTATGCAATATCCCCCAGGCTTACTGAGCTAGAAGTCACATAGTCTTACTACTTACTAAGAAAATAAACATGAACCGTGGCTACGCCATGACCCTCAAGACACTATACGTTGGTTATCATTAATCCAAATGGAATTTTAACTAATATTATTCATTATTGAAACTGTTACGTAACAGTTCTTTTCACGTCTATTGAAATATAGTATTCAGTGGGCATTGTGATCAAAATAACGGGTGGCAGTAATCATAGGGTCAAGTATTTGATTTGATCGAGTAGCCGTTGATTTAGCTAACATGGTCATAGCAACGATTGACCGTTGTGATTGTGTTACCGTTGCGATCGTAATGGTAAGCGGTAGTAGTGATGAAGATGGCTGTTATTATTATAACATCTAGTGTACTAACCACACTAATAAATAATAGCGAAGGAAACAGCCGTACAGTGAATTACTTCCGGCGTGGAACGGTAACATAGTATCGTTCAACCAACTTAGTGTAGGCGTGGGTAAATATTTAAAGTACTAGTGATACGATATAGCCCAATCGTATGTATTTTATACGCGCTAGGCTCTTTGGAGCCATAGGAATATATTTCTATAAAAGGGCCAACCCAGAAACCTAATTCCCCGACGAATCGAAGCAAGCATTATAAATGAACTTAAGAACGTATGTTATTTAAATAATAAAAAAAGGACATTAGCAATGATAATGACAGACCGTCATTAGAATCAATGTCTACCTATATTTACATATAGAACTGTTCAGTGTAATGCACGACGTCTGATGAACAACCAAACGCAAAGATTAGGGTACTCGCCTTATAAGTGAAATAAGTTAAATAAAAATTAACACTTACGCTAAAGATAGTTACGTAACCTGACCGGATGCCCAAATAAGTTAACTAGGCCAAAAGCGCCGTACTACGCTTACTACGCATCCCATAAATAAGATCTCGCAAAGCGATCGACTATAGCGTTAAGTTAAATAAATATTAGGATCTCTGACAATAAAGTGAATTTCTAAATACACATCAAACTATAATTTGTCACAGCAAAAAGAAAGAGTAAGGGTAAGTAATGCCTAACAAAATTAATCTCAAAAATATGTGCCAATAATCATTACGAGTAAATCACGAATAACTCTTTACAGCTGTTATAGCATCACATAAATATTTGGTGTAGAACAACACACTACCTTCTAATCCACATAATGCATTTTTCAAAATAATTATGCAAAAAAAATTCTAAGCTGCTCACTTCGAACAAAATATGGATAATATGTTACATTCGTTACTTTTGCTGTACGATTAAGTAAATTTTTGCGATCTATTGACATTAATGGTTTACTCGTATTTCTTCGAACTTCCCATTTTTCTAAAGATAATGGCATTTCTCTAAGCTTATCTCTGTAGTTTCTTAAATATATTACGCTTCACAATTAAAAACATTTCTGTAGTGGTTGGGTAAACTTTTTGATGGTCACTTATAAGTTATATTTCAACTTCTTGTGTTGGGTGTCACTGGTTTATATCGGTTTGACATCCGGATATTTGATTTTTAATTTAACTTCCTGTCTGTTCATTGACGAAAGAAAAGCCATTTTGTTGTTTCCTGAAAGAAAAATGTAAATTTCTGGACTTTATTTAGCCCATCGATGGTTACCGGTTTTATAACATTTTTTTAAATTTTGTGCCAAATCGCTATAATTAGTGGGTACAAACGATTTATATCGGATATATATATATATATATATATATATATATATATATATATATATATATATATATATATATATATATATAGGAAATACTGAAAGCAGGTGAGCTGTTGTCACGCTTGGTTTTTTTGTTCTTCTACTACGTTTTACTTTCAGACAATCGATCTAGTTCGATTGAAGAACTAAATCCATTAAAAAAATCATTAAAGCAATTATCTAAAGGGGTTAGACTTAACCTCACAAATTTCTCTGTAACCACGAAGTTGTTTTTACACCTTAGATTCTATGGTAAGAAAGTAACAATGTACTTTAACGGTTGCTAGCTTTATTTTTATTTCAGGGGAAAGCAAATACTATTTAACTGTTTGAGACAGTTACCAGCTGTTCTCGTACTCGTACTTGACTGAATCAATTTCTGAACGTCACCATTAATACTTTTCTGATTCTCTACCTCATTGAAGGTAAGATTTATATTCATGCTTTCATTTGGCTGTATGTATTTAATTTTAGAGGTACTTTTTGTACGCCATATAATATACTTTTCGTACACCATCTAAAAATACTTGTATGCTATGTAAATATGGATATAGGTACGCTATAGTACATTTGTATATAATTCGTACATAGTTGTACATACTGGCATTTGGCTCATGAAGTGTGTTACTTATTACATAATTAGCAAGAGATTTGACTTCCAAGGGCGGAACACCTGTGAAATATTTGAAATTATAGCCTTCCGACAGGCTGGAATATGAAAGATAAGTTATAAATCACTCATATTCAGGGTCTTTTGGATACCTTAATGCTTTGATTAATCTGTGACCAATCCTATAAGTTGTATAGACCTACGTACATGTTTGTGATAAAACTTTAAGTGTTATTGCACAAATTTTTACGCTTTTACATGAAATTGCTTTGGGTGAAATTTTTGAGTATAAAAATTATCATGCTTATGGGTAATCTATGTATTTAAACACTGTTTTGTAACAAACTGTGTAACTGGATGCATTCAGCTCAACAGATTCTAGTTAAAAGATTTTATAAACCACCTGATCATTTCTGTTATATTTGTTTACTGCAAGTTATTCACAGCAATTGTATTATTACTATAATCTTTTATTCAATGTGCCTTTACAACTTGGGCAATGCTTAAATTACCTGTTTACTGTATTTTATTAAAGACAATAAACCTATGTTTTAACATAACTTAGTTTTGAAATTCTGTATATTACTTTGCCATTTTTGGATGTAAATTTAACTTGATTTCATTATCTAAATTCTACTATTAGACTCTTGGGTGACTTGCTATATTGTGTATTTAAGAGCACAAATGTTTTATGTATTATCTCTGTGGTTAACGATTTGTGTAACACAATTGAATTAATTATTTATTTAGGGAATTATCTCCCTTTTTACTTTTTGGGGAATATAAATTAAATTATATGTGTGTGTGTGTGTACATACAAATGCAAACTATATACTGCCATAATTTGTAATTAATATACCGCTTTTGTTTTGGGGACTATCTGCTTTATAACTATTTTTAGTTTTATCTATAAAATGTCAATACATTTTCTATAAACTTAATCGGTATTCACTGTCTTCTTCTATTTCTACCATTATTTAGCCATATTGCTTGTTTTTCTTCAGCGTTACCTCCTATTCTATTGGTATGTCATCATTCCATCTCTTTCCAAGTGCACCTATACTTCTTCTTCCAATTGGTGATTTGTCTCGCGCTATTTAATCTGTTCCATGTTCTGACATCCACTAGTGCGTTTATTCCATTCTTCCTTTCTATCTTGCACCCACTTATTTATACTCTCTGTCTTGACCATGTTTCTGATCTCATCACTTCTTATTCTGCCCATCACCGTTTTTCCCGTTATTCGTCTTAGAATTCTCATTTCATCTATGCCCTGTGCTAGTTCAGGTCTTGTTTCTGCGGTGTACGTCATGACAGGCCAGATTACAGATTTATATACCCGCTTTTTTATCTCCATTTTCAGTTGTTTGTTTCACGACATTGTGTCATTAAAATATCCCGCTGTGCTGCTTGTTTTGGTAACTTGTTCTTACACTTCTTCCTGAATCTTATTGTCGTATGATAAATTCATTACAAGGTATCCGAATTTCATTACTTGTTCCACCAATTGACGTTCGATCTTAAGTTTGCACCTCAATGGTTTTTTTGATATTCTCCGCTTTCAGAACTGCGTTATCCGAGTAACATACTATTTATATTTCTTTGTTTATCATTTGGTACCCCTTTTCCTTTTCACTTGCTTTAACACCTCGTCCAGTAATAAATTCAATATAAGTGGACTTAATGAGCCTCCCTGTCTAATTCCAGTTGTTATTTCAATGTTTTCTGTTGTTTCTCCCAGTATTTCACTTCCGTTTTGTTCCATGCACAAATGATCTCTACCAGTTTTATGATATCCAATGGTACTTGTCTGTTGTATAATATGTGCATTGCAGCTTGTAAACGTACTCTAAATCTTTCTAAATCTATAAAGCACATGAAGGCTGGTTTGTTGTTTTCTGTCGATTTCTCAGCTAACTACCTGATAATGGAGACAGGATATCCGATGCTGAACCCTAGTTGTTCATGTACTCATCATACAAACCTAATTTCACCTTAAGAAATTCTTGCTGCTAAATTACGAATACGAACACACCCACACCCGGTCACCCGCACACACACGCACTCGCGCACACACGCACACACGCACACATGCACACACGCACACACGCACACACGAACACACGCACGCACGCACATACACACACGCATACACGCACGCACGCATACACGCACACGTACACGGGAACGCGCACACTCGCACACACGCATATACGCACACACGCACACGCGCAAACGCACAGGCACACGCACACTTACACACGAACACGGCCACACTCGCACATACACACACGCATACCTACACACGAACACGGCCACACTCGCACACACGCACATACGCACACACGCACATACGCACACGCACATACGCACACACACGCACACGCGCACACACGCACACTTACAAACACGCACTCACGTACACACGCACACACCTACACACACACACACGCACACACGCATACAGGCACACACGCGCGCACACACACACACACGCGAACACGCGCAAACTCGCACTCATGTACACATCCACACACGCACACTTACACACACGCACACAGGCACACACTCGCACACACTCACACACGTATATACGCACACACGCACACGCGCACACATGTACACACACGCACACTCGCACACAGGCACACACTCGCACTCGCACACACTCACACACGCACACACGTATACACGCACACACGTACACACGCACACACGCACACGCGCACACGCGCACACATGTACACACACGCACACACGCGCACACTCTCTAACAAATACACGAAGACACGTACATAAACGCTCATAGAGTTATTATGGCCAATCTCCGCAAAACTTTGGCAGACTTCGTAAAATGAGCTAAGCGGTTGGTTGCATAGCCTTCTATACTTACGTATGTATATGTACATTACAAACCTAGCATTCCGGAGGTAAATTGGCTCCATTTCCACTACCGTCTACGCATCATGTGCGGCTATTTAGTCGAATACTGGGGTAGCATCTTTGCCCTTGAAATCCTTGACATTTCCATTAGATGGCACCCGACCGCATGTAAATGAAGTGCAAGTCTAGCACACTCTTGAGTCTTTCACCAAAAGATTTAACTGGTTAGATGTAGTTAGTATGCGGGTGTGCACGTATGCCGGTATCCACGACAATACGTACGTAGTTTCCGTATTTCAGTTTAATTTGATTTCTCCTGGAGTTGATTAGATTTTGGAAAGAATTTAGCAGCGTAGATGGAAGTTTATTAACAGCAGTTTTTGGTTTTTATCAAATATTTCTAAAACAGCTATATATTTCGAAGGTATAATAACAGCAACATAGGTCTTAAATGTATCTATTAGTTATTTCTATGCATTTCTTTGACGCGTTATTTAGCGCCAAAAAAAATGTAGAGTATATATGCTCAAATTTGTTCAATATGTGTAATTAAAATTTCTTTATAAAGCTTCTTAGTGTACAGCTAAGTTAGTCTAGAAATTAATTAAATACGATTGAAAATGCCGAACATGTATAATCGGTATTTTAAAGAAATGGGAAGCTTTGGAATTTTTTGTCTTTTAACGTCTATATGAAATAAAGTTTTATACGTCCATATGACATAAATTATTGTTTTTGTTTTTATAATGTTGCCTATTTTCATTATGGGCGTATTGAAAAAGAGATTTCATAATTGTTCTAAATCATTTATTACTAAAATGGGCTCAAGTTCGATTTAGAAAGATAATTTTTTTTTGACCTAATGTAGCTATATCGACAGGAAATTGTCTCCTGAATCCGAATCTGCGCTTAGTTTGTTTCGGAAATATAAAATAAAAATGTTATAGGCATTTTAGTGTGTAATGTTATTTCTATGGAGTTTTTTTATTTTTCGTCAAAAGCATTAATCTTATAGATTGCTATTGAGTACAAATAACTAGCCTAACCTAATCTAACCTTAACCTAACCTAACATATAAAATAAAGCCAAACCTGTGAACTAATGTGATATATTTATTATGGAAATATCAGAAAATGTGAAAAACAAAATGCAAAATTAAAGTCGAAAATCACCATATTCGGCGCGAATAGCATCCAAAAGTGCTTCAAACGGGTCACGACAATTCTTCGCGTTATAGCGGTGCCACAGATACATGCAGAGTTGGTCTGCAAAGTCCTCTTCGGGAACATGCCTGCCGTGAAAATATCCTTTCGCAGCTCGCCAGAGAAACGCAATGCGCTGAGTGTGGACACCTGAAACTGGATCTAAAATGGGATTAGTTTAAGGAAAGATTAAATTTAAAAAAACTTACCAACAAAATTTTTGCTGTGGTTCACAGCAGCGTGAACATAGCCAAGCTCGGGAAATAAGCGCGCCAGCTGTCAGTATGAATAATAGATCCGGCCACGACATGCTCCTCAATAATGGGCAGGAGAGCTTCAGCACTGCGGCAGTTCTCGGGACAAACAACCATCCGAAAATCTTCGCTCTCCTCGCAAATCATGCCAAGAACCCAATGCCCTTCGATAATGCGGCTTTTGTGACTCTTCCTCTTCCCGAACTTTGACTCGTCGATCTGCACAATTTTTCTCCACTTGAACTAAATTTAAGAAACTGAATTTATAACAGAAATTACTTACTTTAGAATGTGTTAAGTAAGAGTGAAAAAAATGAAACCTTCCTCTTTGAATAACAAACACAAACTGATTCCAATATGGACGCTACCTTCCTTATTACATTGTTGCGCATGCGCAGTCCACCATCTGCGCATGCGCACGCAGGCTTCTGTGATTTAGACAGCGCAATCTCTTTTTCGCTAATAATTAAACCAAAACTCCATAGAAATAACATTACACACTAAAATGCCTATAACTTTTTTATTTTACATTTCCGGAAAAAAATAATCGCAGGTTCGGATTCAGGAGACAATTTCCTGTCGATATAGCCCAAAAAAATCATCTTTCTAAATCGAACTTGAGCCAAAATTATTTAATTTTTTTTAATTTACACTTACTAGGTTGGAAGGTTGTGTTTTGTTCCACACCAAATTTTTTTTGTTGCGATCGAATGTACGAAGCTTGTTTCATGCGCAATCTATCACTATGTATTTTTTTTACTGGAAATCGAATATTGATAACAAACGTGTCTCTTAGCTACGGATTAAAAGTTATTGTGTAAGTAAATAAAAAAAGTGAAAGTGTAAAAATAGTTTTATATCATAACATTAGAAATATTATGGAAAACATGAATGACAGAAACTGAAGCATCCTAAAATTTAGTATCTAGTAAACCGCCTTAACAATGATAACCAATCATAACTAAATATTAAATATTACTTTGCAAAACAGTTTTTTTTTTTAATTAACGTGTGTCGTGTGCATTTGTTACATAAATAATTATTATATTACTCTTTTTGTGGGGTTAAAAATGCGACAAATTATTAGTTGCGTTATTAAAAAAAAGCTTTATTTCATACCTCCTATTGCAATGAAACATTAAGCAAAAAAATTTAACACTGTTTTGATGTTTTAAAGTTTTTCAACACTAACGCAGGTACAGATTAACCTTATAAACGCTGTTTACAGGCGTACTTTTATAATTGTTGCCAAAATTTTTATAGCATTGCATTTCTGTCTCTGTAGGTAAAGATCTAAGAAAGTTACGTATATCGATTATGTCTTCCAAAACAATTCATCGTCGCCATAAACTAGAAAGGATTAAATTAGAACATAATAAGGTAACAGAATTATGCTTTTAGGAATGACTTGTTCTAACACAACACAAACGTCAAACAAAACCAAGTGGTTGGAAAGTCTGGTTTCCCTCAACCACGATTTACGAACGACTACGTTGCAAAATATTAAGATTGTGTAATATTTAATTTACAGTGCTAAAAACTTTTCAAAACAAACACGCGAATTTCGGTTACTAAACGTCTCCAAGATAAAATACGAGCCAGTAACGTAACGTAGATGGATTTACTTTATAAACTGATAAACATCACCTACAATTTATCAAATCCATCCTTCGATGGTTATTTATAACATACCATTGTAAATAAAATTGGAAATGTCTATTGAGAAAAGCGTCGTGTTTATTTTCAGAAATTGTAGCAATCCACCAGAAATAGATTTATAACCGCTCTTGTCTCGATATCTACGCATTTCTTAATCTCTCACCATCTTCGGTTACTACCCTATAAACCTAATTTTAATACTTATTCGTATTAATTATAAGTTCAATGATAACCAGACCTAATCCAAGTCTGCCATTAATGCAATGTAAGTAACTTAGAGTCATTTCAATTAACCCATGTTGACTTGGAGAAGAGCATAATCAATATCCTAGGGTGTAATTAAATAACTTGCTATCAGAAGCACTTCTGAACTTCTCTAGAGTGTTATAGAACGCAATTTCTTGATAATGTACTTGCAAGTGCTTTATATTATATTTGCTTAATTTATAACGTCAACAGGACATCCTAAGCGTGTAAATTGTCACTTCCTAGTGTTCGTTTTTAGGAGAATTGCTCATTCAATCAGTGTGGTAGCGGAAGTTGAGAAGGGATGCGCTGATTTTTACCTTACCTTATCCATTATCATCTTCACATGAGCATGACTAAGAGTAACACCTCTTTAGATTTCGAAATATAAATCTTTTCCGCAACAGCAAATTATTTATAGTCTGTATAATATATAAGGTTGGTGTATGATCTAGATAATTCAGACGTACACATTTGGAAAGAAATTTATAGTAGAAACATAAAGATAAGGCTTCTGACGTAGATAACAAATTGCAGAAATATAAAATCTATAGATGTTGTGATCGAGAAGAATGCCTTCGACAAACTTCAATATGGAAAATATTTTTCACGCCTTTTATTCACGGCTATATGGGTTATCGACGAAATTGTATATTTAGATTCCTTGACCTAAAATATAACTCATACCTTATAATACCTTCCTTTTTGAGGATAAAATAATCCTATAGGATATTTTCTTACATACTCAATTTATTAAAAAATGTACTACAAAATGAATGCCAACAGAATTTAAATTTTAGAGGAAACATTATAAGAAAAGATTGATAAAAATTCAAAGGGTAATGTATAGGGTGATTCACGTAGATCGTTCGTTAGAATTTACGAAAACTATAAAACTTACAAAAGAACGGTTAATACGAAAGTTATTCGATAGCTTAAATGTAAGTTTTTAAAATATTTCCATTTATACAGGGCGTTGTAGAATAACAAAGCACCAACCTACTTTGGTGATTTTAAATGGAACACCCTGAGTATTATCGTAAAACTGGATGAATAGAAATTGCAGGGTAGGGGAAAGTGGTCGAATATCGACCGCGGTCGAATATCGACCAATGCAGTTTTGGCAACCCTGAATGGGTTTTGCGATAGCAAGCAAGCGGTGCGTCTAGTAATTCGGTAGCTAACTTCACTCAATACAAGTTGTTGTTAAATAAGTGTTGTGTTGTGATACCGGTACGTTGTTCGGTTTTGTGCCGATTTTAATAAAGGACAGGCTGTTTAGTTTAAGGTAATTCAGAGTTTTAATGGCACTTAGATTTATTATTTTTATCTAAGATACAAGTGACACGTCTGTACTTACATTCGTGCTACCAATGTTGTGAAATTCTAACCTAGTTTTTCTTGACGATTGAAATATTCTTCTGTAAAAACTTCGGGTAATATCGACCACTGTGATCGATATTACACTGCTACGAATATTACTTGTTTTAGATGCCACGTGAAAGATATAAGCGTAAGAGTAACCGTTCTTCGTGGACAGAAGAAAACATGCAGCGTGCCGTTAAAGCAGTACAGGACAAAGTTACATCTATAAGAAATGCCGCAAAGATGTTCGGTGTACCATACGGAACGTTGCAAGATAGAATAAAGGGAAGATTTGATC
The DNA here is from genome assembly GCA_036346205.1 of Vesta saturnalis. Taxonomy (NCBI): domain Eukaryota; kingdom Metazoa; phylum Arthropoda; class Insecta; order Coleoptera; family Lampyridae; genus Vesta; species Vesta saturnalis. Next base: position 11,754,923 of record JARFJB010000218.1, on the reverse strand, counting down.
CTAAGAAATACAAGTTAGGTAGGAAGTCGGTGTTCACCGTTGAACAAGAATCAGAACTTACCAACCATATTATCGCTATGTCTAGACTGTTTTATGGACTTACACCACAATGTATCCGACAGCTTGCTTATCAATTTGCCGAAGATAATGAAATTTCCCACACATTTAACAAGGAAAAAAAGATGTGTGGGAAAGATTGGCTTTACTTGTTTATGCGTCGCAACCCAAATATAAGCTTCCGTAAGCCAGAGGCTACTAGTTTAAGCAGAGTGTTGGCTTTTAACAGGGTGGAAATAGATATATTTTTTAATAATCTTGAAAAATCTATGACAATTATAAATGTGATGCTCATCGGATATTTAATGTCGATGAGACTGGCATTAGCAACGTACACATACCTAGCCGAATTGCAGCGCCAAAGGGCCAGAAACAAGTTGGGGCTATTACGAGTGGTGAAAGGGGGCAGCTGGTCACTGTTGTCTCTGCCATGAGCGCGGCAGGTCATTATGTTCCGCCAATGTTTATTTTCAAAAGAGAGCGGATGAAAGAAGGCCTTCAAAAAAATGGTCCTACTGGAGCAATATATAGATGCTCTAAGTCGGGGTGGATTACTGAGGAGCTTTTCACAGAATGGATTAAGCACTTTGCATCTTACACAAAATCTAGTAAAAATGACCCTGTATTATTAGTGCTTGACAACCATTCAACCCACTCTAGCTTACCGACATACAACTTTTGCAGAAAAAATGGTATTACAGTCATTTCAATTCCCCCTCACACATCGCATCGGCTTCAGCCCCTTGATGTATGTTTTTCGCACCATTAAAGATAGCGTACAATCAGGAATGCGACAAATATATAAAATCAAAGCATCTTCAAAAATCCTACAAACTGATCTTGCGGAATTATTTAAAAATGCCTTCAATAGGGTAGCTGCAATCGAGAAAGATGTACGAGCTTTTGAAGCAACCGGAATATTTCCTTTTAACCGTTTTGTGTTCAGTGACGAAGAATTGACGCCCTTAGCGGACGGAGTAGAGCACATTACCGCAGAAAATGCAAATCCTGCAATTCAACGTATTGAAAGAACTCCATCGCCAGTGGCTGGGCCATCCACGTCTATCTGTCGATCTCTACCTAAAATGATCCAAAATAAACGTAAACGTAACCGTGAATCTTCGTCAGATTCTGATATTTCTGATTTGGTTTTAGAAGAGGTTACAGAGGATGATACTGACAAGACTCTTCAACCGAAGCAGGCTAAGAAAAGTTTTACTGATCTTATGCCCTTGCCGAAATCAAAAATCAAAAATATGTCACGAAGAACCCAACATTCCAAAATTATGACTTCAACTCCTTTGAAAGCTGAACTAGAAAAAAAAGAACAGAAAAAGAAGATCAGGCCGCAATATGTGAGAAAAGTCAAGAGAAATGTGGTTTCTGTCCAAAAAAAGAAAAAGAAAAATACTGCAACAACCGAAACATGCAGCGTTTGTGATAATTTTGGAGGAAGTAATAACTTATGGTGGAGGTATCGTTCGTGTGGTTCTTGGGCCCACGCCGACTGCACGAATATTGAAAATGCGGATGAATATCAGTGTGAAAACTGCTTAGCTTTGTAATAAATTTTTTTATGTGTTTTCTATGTTATATATTTTGTTCAACAGTCTTATTTCCAATAAAATGTTTGGTCGATATTTACCGACAATCTGATCGAATTTACCCAAAAGGTCGATATTACCCGTTAAAATAATTTTTTCTAGATTTTGTGATAAAACAAGAAAAAATGCAATGTAAGTAAAACCGAAGTACGGGTTGTTTAGATAAATGTTAGAAAGTAATTGGATATTAAATCCAGACAAATAACTCCCCACGTGAGCGAGTAATCGGGATTCCTTCTAAAGTGGTCTATATTCGACCACTTTCCCCTAAACAGCAACAAAGGTGGTCAAAGTAATTGTTAATTCTACAAACCACGGTATTTTATTTATTGCGAAGTTGAACCACACACATTTGTTTGTTTTTAAGTTTGTCAACATGTTTCATAGGTACACGCGCAACGTTGGCCGTACTGCCTATCAGTTGTTTACGTATCAGTTATCATTACCCGCCAATTGTTGATCGGAAAACTAGATTGTGATAGACGGGAAAGGTTCAGGTAAGAACATCAAATCTTTACCATAATATGCCCTATTTATTGTAGTTTCCGGGAGTGATTTATGTTTTTCGCATTTTTTTTCTGGTTTTTAAAATAACGAGCCTTATTAAAAAAAGTGCCATTGAAGGTTAAATTGGGGTGAATAGAAACATGTGTTTCTATTGACCCGCGTGTTTCTACTCTCCCCTAACAAACTTTCTTTTATTTACAGAAAGATGCCATCAAGGGTAAACGTTACAAAAATCTGACCAGGATCAACTAAGTAGGGCGCCCGAATCCATTGAACGAGGACAACTGTCATATAGACAGGCCGCAGAGAGGTACGGAATCCGTTATTCCGTTCTTTATCGACTTTATAAAAATCGGGCCTTAAAGAAGCAAGGGGACAAAGTCGACCATCATTTGCGAAAGAACTCACTGTCAATCAGGACCAGGCCGTATCAAAACATTAAACGATCGCGAGCCAATGTTTCATGGGAAGAAATAAATGTGTATTTCGCTAACCTAACCACAGAATTACGAGGTTTTCCGATAAAACGATCCTTGGTGACGTCTCTGGCCGTAGAAAAGTAATTTCCAAGCGGGGTTGTCGCTATCCAGAGTGAGTCTACAACTACAGCAAAAGTGCAACTTCAACTATGTTTGTAGCCACAGCAGCTGGGAAATTGTTGTCCCCTATGTTGTGTATAAAGCCCACAATATGTACACATATTGGACCACTGTGGGCCCGAACAGAAGTACAAGTGGGTGGTTTGAATCTACCCTTGCAGAAGCCTCCTGAAAAAAGTTTTTAGTCGGATACAAATTTTCCTTCCATTTTTCTTCTAAAATCATTAAGCTTTGTAATGAAGCAACTGATAAGCGAAATTGATCAGAATCAAGTTAAAAACATAAAATCGGGCTTCAGAAAATGTGATGATGATGATGCAGCTGATGTTAATGATTCTGTGGTGAATATATTGAAGAGAATGCGATACGGGAATGGTGAAACCGTAAACAGGAAGAGAAAGTGTAGGTGGTGCTGATTTATCCGAGCCTAGTGTCAGTGAAGTATAGATGTCGCTTAACGACAGTAATAGGCCTGGAACATTTTGGAGAAGAGGAAGAATTATCGGATGAATTTTATCAGGAAGAATACCAAGGTGAAGATAGAGCGGATGAAGATGGAATCAATGGAGACAGAAATGGGGACTGTACCGAGAGAATTAGAGAGCATGGAGTTTCAAAGCAGAGGACAATTTTTCAATGACGTTTATCCGGTAGGAAAAGGAGATATGAAAGTGTACATGTGGTTTGTTGTCGAGTTTGAGTTCTGCCAAAATAAAGAAACATACATTTTCTATAGTAAGGATAAAAATAAAATTAAAAGACTGTAAGCCTCCTATTCTATAAAAAAAAGGCGGTACGTTTACTGCATACTACGTCATTTTGTTACCCATAAAATGTTCTAAATATTTGACTTAAATCTAAAAATTCTTTTCTTATACTAATTTTTATACAAAACAAATAGTCCTATTTCTAAAGTGCGATCCCCAGGTGGTCCCTTACAGCAACCAGATAAGATAGTGACTTCGGGACAGAACTCAACAAGAAAAAAGGAAAAGGCAGGCCAGGATAGGACGGGAAGGAATGGAGTTAGGGTTCTGAGACGGGAAATATACCCCAGAATTCGTCTAAACAGCAGCAGATGGTGACCGTGATCACACCGCTACATGTGTATGAGGAAACTCGCTGAAAAAACCTCATACAGGGTAGACGGTAACGGAAATCGAACCCATTACCTCCCGAATGTCAAGGAGGTCGTGTTACCACTACTCTACTAGCTCGGTAGTCAACAAGATAATTAATCTCGCTTATGTAGTTCTCGGTTTACCTTTTTTTTATGATTGTGGACCTGAACAGGCTAAATTAGGCGTGCTAAAGCACTCAGGAACACTTAGGAGGATGGATAGAGGGATAACGAATTGCCAATAGATTCCTATGAACAGCTACCTTAAATTTTCTCATATCATGAGTGAGAGGAAAACAGGAACTAGGGAGATCATTCCAGAGTTTAGAAGCCGTGTAGAAAAATGTGGATTGCACCCGTTTGGTACGACAAGTGAAGATTTATACTGCATATTGATGATGTGAATAAGTGAATCGAGAGTTTCTCGCAAAGATAGCCCGAGATGGTATCAAAGAATATAATTCAGCAGCACAATAGCCGTTGTAGTAACGACAATACAAAGAAAGAACTGAAACCATCCTTCTATGCTCAAGGGACTGTATGTGAGAAGTTAAGGACAGGTCATTTATAAGCCTAATCGCTCTCTTTTGAATACGATCAACGATATCGAGAGCGTATTGGGGAGCACTAACACAGAGGTGAGAATTATATTCCAGATGAGGCCGAATTTGGGCCTTATACAGCAGAAGGAGTTGTCGAGAGGTAAAGTACTGCTTAGATCTGTACAGAAAGCCTATTTTACGAGCAGCTGTTTTGGTAGCTGACAGAAGATGGTCAATACTCAACTCAACAGAGTAATAGAGTCTGAAAACTTAAGAACTGAGCCATTCATACTTACAACAGGAAATGATCGAACTTTTTTGGCGGACACAAGGTAACACTGAGTTTTGTTAGCATTAAATTAAACTAGATTATTGCTTCCCCATACGTTGAATGCCTTTGTTGATTGCCATTTCAGCTTTAATTTACTGATTTGACATAGAAGGTGGATTATCACTATGAGTAGACTGAGATGAACTACAGTGAAGAGTGCTATCATCAGCAAAGCAATGAATGGGGTTAGTTGTTAAAGAAATAAGGTCATTTGTGTATACTAGAAAAAGTGTAGGCGCTATAACGGATCCCTGTGGTACGCCCGCGTTAATTTTAACTTCTTTTGAAAAAACCCATTAACTACGACACGTATTCGTCTTTTATCAAGGAAACTAGAAACCCAGTTGATGAGCGTATCATTTAACCCTAACGAGGTGAGTTTGGCAAGTAAACACTTATGCCAAACTCGGTCAAATGCCTTTGAGATATCTAAAGCGACTACAACTGTTTCACCGGACTGTTCTACTGTATTTTTCCAAACTTGGGTCACATATGAAAGGAGTTTGTTAGTTACAAGGAACGTGAGCAGTTGCTGATTCCATGATTTTAGACAAAATAGAAGTGGTGGCAATTGGTCGGTAGTTTGAGGGATCGGTCTTATCGCCTTTTGGGAATAGGTTGAACGTTTGATAACTTCCATGATGAAGGGAATTCTCCAGAAAACATAGAGATCTTATAGAGCTTAGATAGGACTGGTACTAGTTCGGGAGAACATTTCTTTAAGACAATAGCTGGGATACCGTCTAGGCCTACTGATGATCGATTCCAAGAGCTTGCACCGAAAATGAATTGGTTTCATTGTGTATGGAGAAGAGTTGACTAGGGGCACATCTTTTCTAGAATTATTGAAACACGAGTTTAATGCAAACAAATCCACAAAAACATTGGCTTTATCTACAGAATCAGCAACTACCGATCCGTCAATAGACGTCAGGGGGGGAAATAAAGATGTTCCAAAGTTTTTACTAATGGCTTTATCTAAAGACCAAAATTTACTACTGCCTGAAGGAGATCTAGCTAGTTCATTGCATTTTCGTTGTTCGAACAACTTTTTAGTTTTAGTGATGACACTTTTGCATGAACTTGGTGGACGAGAGCTTGGAGGTAGCGTTTTGGTGGGGGTCTTGCGTCGAAATCTTAAACGGTTTCTTATTTGCGGAAAAAGAGGAAATAATTAATTATTTTAACTGCACCGGAGTACTTTTCTATAATATAAACGGACAAAATAAAGTAACTAATTCGCGGATTTTTGTACGAATTGCTGGATCTTTACAAAACAACGTTTAAGATTTCAAATCCAGCATTCAACTCTTAACTGATTTACCCATGTCAATATGATAATATATTCTTTTAGACAAAGTTTTTAAGAGCCTTCTAGTTTTCTACTAAATAAATAAATTTTATGTTCTTTATAATCTACAATAAGCGTTTATTTAAAGAAATACATATTCACTACCTACTGTAACAATATTTCCTCTTTAATTTTTAATAAAGGCTGATATTTAGTATTTTACGATCTCTTTTTATGCTTAAATCAATTTATTTAACACTTCTCTGTAAAAAAAATGTCTAGGTGTGTTTTTAAAAACGTTTTCACAGTTTCCAATGGCCCTGGGAGGTGTATTTGCAAAACTAGCGAGAAAATAACCTCTGCTGCTTTTCATCCCGCACCAAGGGCGAATAAAAACAAGGTAGTCCCTTTGATAGTTTCATTTCGAATGTAATTATAATATACATTCACTAATATGAAAATGTAAACTTTCAGCATTATTAAAACTTATTATTAATTTTATTAAATACATAAATAAAAAGTTTACCTCGAGTAGGATTTGAACCTACGACCTGTACTTTGCTAGAGTATCGCGCTAACCAACTGCGCCATCAAGGTTCAAGCCTCAATCGATGTAAATTTTGTCTTTATGTATGTAGAACTTATTCGTTCGTAACAAACACTTATAATAATTTAATATTAGTCAAGTTGCTTTGGTATATGTGAATCCTTGCGATATTGCAGGCTCACATTCCATTAATATGAGTAATTTGATATTAATCTCATTATATTTAGAATTTACATCAGTTCTATATACATAAAGACAAAATTTACATCGATTGAGGCTTATACTTCGATAGCGCAGTTGGTTAGCGCGATACTCTAGCAAAGTACAGGTCGTAGGTTCAAATCCTACTCGAGGTAAACTTTTTATTTATGTATTTAATAAAATTAATAATAATTTTTAATTACATATTTCCCTTTAAACTTATTCGTTCATAACAAAAACTTATAATAATTTCAGCATTACTGCACACATCTAATTACTTAGCTTTTTGGGGTTTTTTAATGGTGTACTTTTATATTTATGTTTTACATAAAATAGTTTTTGATAACAATTAGGATTACCTTCGGCAGTAGTAATAAAATCTTTTAGAAATGTTTAAGATGTTGAAACAAATTTTTTAAAATATAAAAATTGAAAACGGTTGTATTAGTACCAGGCTTATGTTTGCATTTTCGATTTTCATATTGTATTTAAGTTATACAAATCTAGACGTTTCAATAACACTTACAGTTATCGTCCTCAGTAGTAATAAAGTCTCTTAGAAGTGTTTCAGGTGTTAAAAAATTGTTTTGAAATATGAAAATTGAAAACGCATACATAACACTGCTATTAACATAACAGATTTTGTTACTTCTGAAGACGATAAATATGTGTGATCAAAACGTTTAGATTTCTATAAACATAAATACAAAATTACACCGTTAAAAAACCCAAAATTTATTCACTAATAATTGTTTACACGTTTGTCAAAAAGGAGAAAAAATACACAAACCTGATTTGGATTTTTAATAAGCTCAATACTATTTTCCAGCGTCACGTATTGTTATAACTAATGCAATTGTAATAGAATTTAAATTTTGTCCGCGCTCTTAATTTAAATTTATGGAAAACCAGCTTAATTATAAATTCAACAATCAAGCCTATACAAAGTTATTAACACTTAATATTGTTATTGAAGGTTCAATTTTATGATCACGTAATAATTGTAAGTGTAATCGGCTTGCCAAAATAATTTCTAAAATCCACCTATATAATGCAGCTTAGCCGGTTATGTAAAATGATTTGTTCTATACAAAATCCTGTTTAATTTTTAAGGGTATTAATTTTATTACATTGATCTCTGACCTATGAATCATAAATATTAATTCAATTTTGAATGTGTTGATTAAAAAAATTTACTAAAGATGATGAATATTTACATTTATTTATCTGAACTTGTGATTATTTCATCAAGGTTTCCAATGTTAAATCAAAACTATTTTGAATTACATTTGCCGAAAACTGTAAAAGTGGATTTAGTCGAATTTTGCGTAAGATGGTACCTCGGAAACTCTTCAGCGAGAGCGGTACAATCATTATTAATTCCGCTACAAGGTTCTACTGCGTCAGAACGGTGATGCAGTATTTAAGTGATACATCATCGGCATACGAATATGCTTTACCATGTTGCAAGCAGTTAGTAATATTGGAGGAATCTATAAAAAACTGTAAAGGGCAAGGAATAGATCGTTCCTCAGAGGTTTCAACATACCGAAAACGATTACGTTATCTGAATTCAACAAAGTTGTTATGATTTTTATTATAAATAAGATAAATAAATATGAACCAAATGTTTATTTTTCATCATGTTAATTTATATATACAAAAGCTAACTGTCAAACTATCTTTCAAATACGCATTGTTGCCAAACCTTACTTTTTAACATAATAAAAGTGTAGGAAGGAAAACAAAGAAAAGATAATGGAACTTAAACAGTATTTGCACATACACCGATTATTACCACTTTACCAGATCGGATTTAAGAAAAGCTATAGTTGCTGTACTGCCTTGATTAGTGTTACTGATGACATTTTAGTTCCACGAGATCAAAGGGAAATTAACGTAATTAGTTTTGGTAGATTACACAAGAGCCTTCGATACGTTGAATCATAAGCTAATGGTAGAAAACTTGAGCTATGTAAGATTAAGCCCAGAAGCTTATGCCCTTATTTCTAGTGTCCTGTCTAAACGATATTAAGCGGTTTTATACGAAGATAATATATCAACATTGTTTTGGTCCCAGGTCTGGGGTTCTTCAAGGAGCCACTCTTGGTACTAATATACACATCCAATTTAAACAGTTGTCGTGTGTTATGTAATTATCACCATTAGGCTGATAACACTATAAATGTAGAAACTGAGGCGCTGGTTGCCATCAATTATGACCTGGTTTGTATTTATCAGGTTTCTTTGGATCATTCTTTGGTAATTAATGCCAAAAATCAGTTGCCATACTATTTGGAAAAAAACTTGATCGCGAAAATGTTCAGCAACTCTCTGACATCTGTGTAAATAATACCTCAAAAAAGTAACGTAAGGAACTTAGGATTACACTTTAACACAATGACAATATCACTTAGACACTTTAGAAATCACATATGAATTCAAAAATTGATTTATCTTCACCATCAATACTTTCCTTTACTCTTAAAGAAACGTCTTTATGAAAGTTTGGTCTTGTCACACCTCAATTAAAACGATGTAATTTATGGTACGTAACAAACAAAATACACCCACGTACCACAAAAAATTAAAAAACACCGGACGCGTTTCGATAGCTACGCTACCATCATCAGCGGTCGACTAGGGCGGACTAAAGAAAATTTCTAACATATATACCATCAGCGAGTAACGCTTCGTTGCTAATCTGGTGAAAGTGAAAGTGAAAGTTATGAAAGTTTAATGAGTTCAGAGTAGCCTAAAGGCCCTTGATCATCATTATTCATTAGAATTTGCTTGTTTTTGAAGATCTCTAAGCTTTCATAACAATCGTGCTTATTACTAACATGTTTGATTAATGATACCTCATCTACTACATGATTTTTATCCAACATATGTAGGGCTACGGCAAACTTATCCCAACGTTTGTATTTTATATGAGCTAAATGTTCTTTAAAGCGAATTTTGATAGGTCGTTTAGTTTGCCCCACGTATATTTGTTCACAATTTTTACAATTAATATTATAAATTCCCGACCTATCCTGCTTATCCACTTTATCTTTTGGATTGCCTAAAAGAGTTTGCAAACTATTATCTGAAGTAGTGACTGTTTTCAAATTAATTTTGGAAAAGATTTTAGGTAGACCTTTTGTATAAGTAGGATAGTATGGTAACTTTACATACTTTGTTTCTATTCGTTCTCTAGCGTTACCTAATGTAGTTACGTTCTTAACCCTCATCCTATGTGTTTGTTTCCTAACTATATTCATAACCACTTCTTCTGAAAACCCATTGTATGCAGCAATTCCTTTAATAATGCGCAATTCTTTACTATAATTTTGAACTGAAAGAGGAAAATTAAGCAACCTATGAACCAAAAAGGTGAAAGCCGCGAGTTTATGCTGTCTACAGTGATTTGAGTCATTCGTTATGAATCGTTCAGTGCTAGTTTCCTTACGAGAAATATCTATACCTAGTTTATTACCATTTCTTGTTACCAGAGTATCAAGGAAATTTAGAATTTAAAGTTTCTACAAAGTTCTCAACGCTACAAATTGTAGTATTAAGGATGGCAAACACATCATCCACATATCTTATCCAAACTCTAGGAAAATAAGCCAAATCGCGTTTTAAGTCTGTCTCAAATTTACCCATGAATAGATTGGCTACAAACGGAGATATGCTATTGCCCATTGTCGTGCCATGTTCTTGCTGCAATTTTGAAAAAGGTTTGTTTCATACACAAATCTGTTAATTTAAAAAAAACTTCTGCTTCTCATTTTCATGGTACGTGTTTAAAAGGCACTAACAAATATCACATTCAAAAGCTACAAAATTCTTGCTTACGGCTAACTTTTGGTATAAAAAGGACAATCGTATCCATTATAAATTAAAAGATATTAGATGGCTAGGTATGTGTAATATAATCTCATATCGCTAGTTTAATATACAAACTGCTCAATTATAAAACCCCACCTTATCTGTATCGCAGAATCACTTTCTGTTCTGATGTTTATAACCTCAGTCTTAGGTTTAAAGGTGCATTAGCGCCTTCTCTTAACATTACATGTTAACCACCATAAGGCAAATAAAGGTCATTATTATTATTTTTTTTATATAATAATAAGGGCGTCGATTGCTAGGATCATTATCCCATTGTTCCTCATCCTTTATTTCTGTTACATTAACTTTATTATCTGCTTTATATCTTGTCAAATATTTGAATCTCTTTTAGGAATTTAATTGTTCTGCTCGTCATATCATCTGTCAGTGATAGAGCCTCTTTTAGGTTTTTGGTATTTTGTTCGTAGTTCGTTGGTTTGTATAATTTGGACAATCAATCAGTATGTGACTTACTGTAAGATAGGTTTTACAATTTTTACAGACTGGTTTTTCTGTACTTGACATTCTTCTTGGGTATAGCATGTAGGAGGAAGTAATGTTACAATGGCCGATGCGCAGGCGAGTTATAGCTACCTGCTCGCGCCGTTTGAGTGATGTGGGATGTACAGTTTTTTCTATAATAGACGTTTTTATAGATCTTAATTTACTGCCAGACGTATTCCATTCTTCTTCCCACTCGTCGTTTGTTATCCATTTGTAGTGTTGTTTTAAAACCTATATGCGAACGGGTACTTCGTCGGTAGTTTTATTTTTTGCAGCTTGCCGATATACGTATATGCAGGGTATGCATGATAGCGATCATTTCTGCTGTATAAACGCTCGTTAATGTTAAACTGGACAATATCTCCTCGTTTACAACTACAGAGCATCCGGTTCCTTCGTTTGTTTTCGATCCATCGGTTTATATCAATTGATATCTGTTGTATTCATTTACGAATTTCTTCAAGCTTTCTAATAACACTATCGTTGGTGTTATCTTTTGGTAGTGAGTCAGTGTTTCAATTACCAGCGAATTACTTTCTTGTCATGAAGGTGCTTCCTGTATTCCTGCGTGCAAGATGTTTGGAACCTTTAGTTTCAGTCTGTTTAGTTTTTCATGGTATCTGGTTGTTGCTGATCTAGTAGTTGTAGGACGTTTGTTAAATATAAAATCTGTAGAGGACTTGAAGATAATGTCATATACAGGGTGATCTGGCTGGGTGTGTATTTGAGCCCGTAACACAATAGGTATAGCTATGAATGTTAAAATATTGCCTCAAACCTTATTGATTTGCGTGGACTGGTTCTGAAAGCTCCAATTGCTAATCGTATACTCTGGAATTGTATTGCTTTCAGTCGATCCAGCAAAGATTTACGTGCTGAGAAGTATACTATTGCGCTATAGTAAATTTTTGACAGTATCATCAATCTGAACACCATTAATAAATTTTTCCACTCACTTCCCCAGGTTATATTGGATAACACTTTAACAATGTTTAGCACTCGTTTGCATTTTGCCAGTAAGTCGTTTATGTGATCTTTCCAAGATAGCCTTTCATCCAAAATAACTCCCAAGAATTTTATTTTTCTATTTCGGGCAATGATAGAGTTTGCTAGTTTTAGGGGAGTTTCCATATTAGATGCACGTAGACGACAAAAATGGACGTGAACCCTTTTAGACGTGGAGAACCTGAAACCAATTGATGTAGTAACACTAAATATCTTATTATATTGCTTTTTGGAGTTTTTGGGTTAGATTTCTATTTTTCGGTGTAGCGTAAAATAAGCGGAGGTCATCAACCTACAGTAGCGCTTTTACGCAAGTTTTAGTTGTGAGTAACTTGTTAACGGCTATCAAAAATAGTGTAGCACTTGTAAAGGAACTCTGTGGGATTCCATTTGCTACTGAGCTTGTGAACGATTCATCTTCTACGATTGGTACCTGTATTTGTCATTTACGCAAAAAATCGTGGACAAAGTATGATAGACTCCCTCTTATGCATATGCATATGTATAGTTTTTAAGATATTGTATCTCCATGTACAATCGTAGGGCTTTGCAATGTCAAAAAAGACTGCCGACGAATGGTGCGTATAGGCGAAAGCTGTTTGGATATGGCCTTCTAGTATGACAACATTGTCGAGTGCACTTGGACGTTTGCTAAATCCAAATTGATGTGGAGACAACAAACGGTAGTGTTCTAAGAGCCACATTAGTATGGTGTTAATCATTTTTTCATACAACTTCCCCAGGCAGCAAGTCAATCAAATTGGGGGATAACTCTCAGGTGTATCATTACGTTTGTTTGTTTTCAGAATTGGAATTATGGTAGCCAGTTTCCATTCACTAGGATATATTCCGGAGCGCATATTAAATTATATAATAGAAGCAGTGACTCTAAAGCGTGTTCTGGCACGTTTCTGGTCATTTGGTACGTTACAACGTCGTGACCAGGAGATGAAATTTTGCACAATGACAACGCACTTTTAAGTCCTTTCATAGAAAATTCCGAGTTGTAGGGAAGATCTTTATTTGTTTGAAACGATAAGGGAGTTTCTAGCAAAGATGTGTCCTTTTGGAATTCTAGATTATAATTTTTGTCACTGCTAATTTCTTGGAAATATTCCATAAAAGCTTCTACAATCTGTTTGATATTATTTTTCCTTATACTGTAGTTGTGATGGTATCGAATAAGTGCTATGTCCAGAAATTCTTTTATTTTCTTCCATAGAGCTTCTGGACGTGTTTGAACTTACATATTCTTGCCAACAACGAGCTTTTTGTTGAAGAATTAGGCGACGAACAATTGCTCGATGTCGCTTAAAGTTTATGCAATTTTCACAACTAGGTGTTCGTTTAAACCTGCTAAACGCTTACTTTTTCTCCTTAATAGCTCTACAAATTTCGTCATTCCATCACGGAACGGGTGTTTTGTAATGTCCTCTCTTGATTATCGGGAGGTTGTCCTTTGCCGCTTTAAGAATTTTAACGGTGATTTCTTTTACGCTGTTCTCCACATTTGCAGGTAATTCTAATGTCTGCATACAAGACGAAAATCGCTGCCCAATTTAATTGGGTATTTTTCACTATATACGTTTATTGTTTTCAGATATTTGAAGAGTTGTTGTATTCTTGTTCTCTTTATTTCCAAAACTTCTACTACACTGTGTAATAACTTGCATTCTTTCCGGTAAGTTTTAAATATCTGCAAGCTTCAATTATGTGTTTCACGCTAATCGGAGAAGCACAGTGTTAGCCCATCGGATTTTCTGATCTTGTTAGTAAATAAGAATTTGTTAGATTTGTGTGTCCTATTCTGAGACGTGTTAGTACTACCGATTCTCTTCGTGACATCCGAATATGTGTTTTTCGATCACGTGTAATTGGTACGTGCTGCTTGAGGTTTTCATTTTCTTCCTCCCACTTTTCCTGCCATAAATCAAGAATTTTGGTTTTTATGTACCCATTGTCACTCAGCTGTTCATGTGTAATGTTTAGCCTTTTACATATGTCAGCAATAATGTTGAAAATTGGCGGATTTAGTTTTGTGTCTCGAGGTTTCCTTTGTATCAGCAGATGATTAAAATGATTATCCTTGCTTAGTATTTTAGCTGTGTACCTTAGTATGAGCCACATCCTTTTCAGTTGTAGAGGGAGTACTCCGAATTCTACGTACAAACTACAGGATGGATTTGTAGGGTAAGCACCAATTGCATACTTTAGTGCAATATTTTGAATCACATCCAGTTTTCTTAGCCTAGTCTTGCAGGCGGAATTGTACACGACGCATCCGTAGTACATTTTTGATAGGATCATAGTCTTGTGTAGCCGTATTAGCACTACTCTGTCTGCCCCCCATTTTGAGTTGGATAAGAATTTGATTATGTTTAGCGCCTTTCTGGTTTGTATTTCAAGTTCTTTAATATGATGTTTCCAAGTGAGTGAATTGTCTAATGTCATTCCCAGAAACTTTACATTGTCCACACATTTAATCTGCTCGCCTTTTAGATATAGGCTTGGTTGATAGTGAGGAGTGCGTAGCTTACAAAAGTGGATACATATAGTTTTATTTGTAGAGATACCAAAGCCTATATCTGCTTGCTTTACTACTTCATTTATACATTGTTGTATTTTAATGTTTTCTGATAGCCCTATCTTACTTGCCATATACACTGTGTCTCTTGAATTTCTGGACATAGGGAATTCCCATGTTAAAATAAACTATTGTAAATATTGGCTCCCCTAATTATTTTACGGTAAAATGTCAAATGTAAAACTTCTTAAGGAAAAAAGGCTGCTTCTTATGTTACAATTGCACTTACATTTGGTTCATCCGTTGTCGAGAAAATTAGGAAAAACTTAAGGGCTTTTCGTAACCGGTAACGTTAATAAGCCATGTAAGTGTCAGGATAAATACAATAAGAAGCACAAATAAAATAAGTCTGTTATAAACAAGAAGATGATATTCTAAATAAACAAATTAATTATGAAAATTGGAAAATAAATAACAAAAAATCATCATTTCTACTATTTGATCAAGTGTTCAAATAAATCTCCGTTTGCAGCTAAACAATATCCAAGTCGATCATAGAACTCTCGCCGAACGTTTGCGAGCATGTACTGGGAGACTTCGTGGCTGTTTGCTAAGATTGCTTCTTTTAAGTCGATCAGACTGTTAAACGAGTTTTCACTGTTGTATAATTTGTTTTTTAAATAACCCCAGAGGAAAAAGTCACAGGAGCCAAATCAGGGGAGCGTGCTGGCCAGTTTATGGTACCACCTCGACCTATCCAACAGCCGGGAAACGTGAAGTCTAGAAACTCACGTACGATTACACTAGTGTGTGCTGTACACCCATCGTGCTGGTACCAAATGTGTTCCTCCAGGTTCAAGTCTAACAGCGCTGGGCCAATTTCTTCCTGAAGCAGCTGAAGATAACGCTCTCCAGTCAACGTACCGTCAATAAAGGAAGGACCTATTAATCTATGGCCCAGTATGCCAATCCATACATTAATTGTGTTGCGATATTGACTTCTACTCTTTATTGATAAATGCAAATTTTCAGTATTCCAGTAACGAAAATTTTGGCGGTTATGAATACCATGAGTTGAAAAAGAACATTCGTCGGTGAATAAAATACGACTTAGAAAGTTTCTATCCATGTTTGATAACTCTACTAATCTTTCGAAGAACTCCATTCTCATGAGTTTATCTTCATCAAAAATTTCCTGCTGCAAGCTATACTTGAAAGACTTGAACACTGGAGTTTGTCGCTTCAAAATTCGATAGACGGTACTGTGAGATATTCCTAAACTGCACCCAATTTGTCTCACACTTTTATTCTTATCTTCAACAACATTAAGTAACACATCCAAATCTCTGTCATTTTGCCCCAGAGGCTTAATATCTTGACAATTACATGGCTTATTAACGTTATCGGTAGATTTGAATAAGTTGATAATTTTTGAAATTGTTTCTGCACTTGGAATTTGCCGGTTTTGATAACTAGCCGAGTACAAATCTCTGATATTTCTAAGTGAATTGCCAGAGTAATGCCATTCAATAAATTTTACTTTTTCTTCAATGGTGTAATAATTCATTTTTATAAACAAATCTTTCTTTAAAAAGTAATAATCTGTCCCAAATAAAGTTTTAATGATGAATGAATTGTTTTTGAACAATGAATGATTTACAATGACAATTAATAATTATTGTTAGCATTGTCTGTCTAACCATGACCAGTTACGAAAAAGCCCTTAAGTTTTTCCTAAATTTCTCGAAAACGGATGAACCGAATGTAAATGCAATTGTAACATAAGAAGCAGCCTTTTTTCCTTAAGAATTTTTACATTTGACATTTTACTGTAAAATAATTAGGGGAGCCAATATTTACAATAGTTTATTTTAACATGGGAATTCCCTATGTCCAGAAATTCAAGAGATGTAGTGTATATTGCAAAATCGTCCACGTATTTAAAGTCCATGTGATGTCGTTTAAGGCTATTATAAACAAAGTCCCGCTTATTGGTGAACCCTGTGGTATCCCGTTCTCTAAAACATGAGTAGACGATACAATATTTCCAACCCTTACTTTAAATTTTCTATCGCTAAGGAATGATTTAATAAAGAAAGTCATGTTTCCTCTTATTCCCCAATCATATATTTTTTTTAGGATAGGATACCTCAAGACGGTATCAAAGGCTTTCCCGATATCGAATAGGACGGTAGTCAGGTGTTCCCTGTTCAGAAAGGATTCGTGGACCCTTGTGGCAATATTTAGCAGATTATCACTTGTGGAGTAAGTTTTTCGGCAACCTGCTTAATAGTTATTTATCCATTTGTTATCTTCCATAAGTTTCATTAGTCGTCTATTTAGTATTTTTTCGAGCAGCTTGCCCAAACAACTCGTTAGGGATATTCGGCGATAGCTTCCTGGATTTAGAGGGTCTTTGTTTGATTTTGGGATAGGACTTATGATCGAAGTTTCCATAATTGAGGGTAGTATCCTTCATTCCATATTTTATTGAACTGAAATAGCAAACCTTGGAAGCCCGTAAGAGGTAAGTTTTTGAGCATCGGATTTGGTATATCGTCTATTCCTGCAGTTGAATTTTTTAGTTGTTTTACCTCTGATATTAATCCTTCTAATGTAATTTCGTTGTTGTAAGTTCCTTGATGGTATTCAATAAACGATAGTTGTCTTTCTTGTTGTTTTTTAATAATCCCAAAGTCCGATTGAAGATCACCCGAACTGGTTACTGTACTAAAATGCTTTGCGTAGAGCTCCGCAACTCCTTATGGTCCGATATTTTTCTTCCCCTTGCTTTAACTTTGGCAGCTGTATTCGTTTTTCCGGAATTAGCACGTATTTTTATCCAAATTTCAGTTGATGGTGTACTTGATCGAATCGTATTTACGAAAAGCTGCCATGATCGTGTTTGTGATTTTTTAATTTCTCTGCGGGAAATAGCTCTAAGCCTTTTAAACTTAACCATATTTTCTAATGTGGGACTTGATTTAAACGTATTGAGGGCTTGATTTCGTTCAATTGCCTTTTTATGTCAGGGTTCCACCATGGAACTGCTTTTCTTTTCTTATAGTTCTTTATTTTAGGAATTGTACCTAAGGCTGCATTTGTCACAGAGTTATTAAACTGTGTTACGATGGCATCTATATCTAGATTTCTATTTATTGTCACAAATTTTCCTTTATATTCTTCCCAATTTGCATTTTTGAAGCTCCATTTTTCTATAACTGTGGGAAGCGTTTTCATTTTTACAGATTCGATTAAAATCGGGAAGTGATCACTTCCATGCAAACCTTCGATTGAGTTCCATACGTAGTTTAGGCCTATACGAGGAGAACAAATAGAGAGGTCGATTGCCGTTAATTCATTAGATTTTGAGTTAAAGAAGGATGGTCTACTATCATTGAGCAACATTAGTTTTGAGCTGTTTAATAATGTTTCGACGTTTTTTCCTTTTAAATCTCGTTTAGTTGATCCCCATAAAGGACTGCGCAAATTAAAATCTCCAAGTAACATAAAAGGAGCTGGAAGTTGTAAAATAACATTTCTTAGGTCATCTATTGACCAGTTGTTGTCTGGAAGATATATACTGCATACGTATAGTTTTATTGGGTGTTCTATTTTGATTGCAACAGCCTGTAGATTAGTAGCTACATGTATTTGTGTATATTTCTAACAAATATGGCTACTCCACGACTTACTCGCCTGCACTGCTGCAAGTCTCTTCTGACACTGACGTATTTCTTTAAATCGAACTTTTCTTTACTTTTACTTGAAGACAAAATATCGGTGATGAGTATTCTGTTACCAGAAATTTTAGTTCAGCGTTACTTTTCTTGCACCCATTACAATTCCATTGAATTATGCATTCCATGGAAATTGTATTTAGGTAATATAATTTAAACTATAAATAAATAAACAGACAAATAAATAAATAAAATATAAAGGATAAGACAAACAATTAAATAAATAGACAAATAAATATTGCTTGGCCAAACTCAGGCTTCCCCTCGCGCAATCCCTTCGGCACCTAAAACTGCAAAACGACCTTAGGATTAGGGGATTTTATATAGAGGTTACCTTTCTCGAAAGGCCGGGCAGTAAAGCCAAGACCACCGACCGCTACCTGTACGACGTTCCCTAGCTACGTCGTGCTGGAGTCTCTGAAGTACAGTTCGCGGTTGCGATATTAGGAAACGATATTGCCACACCCGTATACGCTTTTTACGGCGCACGTCGTCAGACGGGTAGAGAGGAAACGAATAGGTCTCACAGCTAACGCTGGGAGCCTGAAATAATTAAGAATTGGAGCAATGGTGCTCTGACCGGAAAGAGTTATAGTCAGGGAAGTCACTCAAGACTAGTTTAACCTTTAAGTAGGCGCTAGAGTGTATAAAATACACTGACTTAGCTATTTTTCATATTACTTCTGAAAACAACGGTTCTTTACCCTACCATCCTGTGTAACCTACAACCGATAAGTCTTCTATCACCTCAGTTGGTGACGAACCGCAGGAGCAGACAGATATTGTGTTGTAGTGCGTTTTCTCACAATCAGTGTACTTTATACACGTAGCGACTAACTATGTGAGTACATTTTTAACTATTATTTTTTACATTTACCATAATTCAAGGCTTGATTTTAAATGTGTTTACATTTTTAGGGATAAAGTTTATGTAAGAAATCCTAATAAACTCACCGGGGCAGAATTAAACGGATTTCGAACTGCAATTTTTCTAGAGCAAAGAGCAAGAGGTACAAGAAGTAGAGGGCTCGGATGATGATAGTGCTTCGGGTGAAGATATTTGTGTTATTGAGCAAAATACGGACCCTAAACAAGATGTAGAAGAATTTAGTGACGAAAGTGTTGGAGTGGACTTGACTGACAAAGAAGTTTTTAGGAAACCGTCTTTCGTAGGCAAGGATAAAAAGACAATTTGGCAGAAACATCCCGTAAGACGTAAATTTGTGAAATATGCCCAAAAAAATTTGATAAACATTTTTCCCCGTCCTGTCTTCAATGAAGGCATGGCAACACCAGAAAGAGTGTTTTTACAGTTTATAACGATAGATATGGTGGATGAAATTGTAATAAATACAAAAAGACTTATTCAACAAAAATAAGACGCATTTAGCAGAGTTAGAGATGCTAGAGAAACAACAAGAGAAGAAATATTAGCTTTACTTGGTTTACTCTATTTTATAGGAGTTAAAAAAGAGAGTCACACAGACTTTCGCGAAATTTGGGATCGCGATGAGGGAAATGTGATATCTAGAGCTTGCATGAGTTCCAAAAATTTCTATTCTTGCTTTGTTGTATTCGATTTGACGACATAAATACAAGACAAAAAAGGAAATTAACCGATAAACTTTGCCCAATTCGAACCCTTCTACATAAATTTGTATCTAATTGTAAAAATAATTATGTAATGGGAGAGTTTATGACAATTGACGAGATGTTAATACCATTTCAGGAAAGATGTAGTTTCATCCAATACTTACCCAGTAAGCCAGCCAAATACGGACTAAAAGTGTTTGCTTTATGTGACTCCAAAACATGTTGTGTGAGCCATTTTGAGGTCTATTGTGGCAGACAGCCTGCTGATGCGCCATATAATATGTCAAATACACCTTCTGAAATTGTATCACGGCTGGTAGATCCTTACAAAGGGAAAAATAGGAATCTTACATGTGACAACTGGTACAGCAATTATCCACTGGCTAAAAATTTGCTAAATAAAAAGATAACATTTGTGGGTACACTGAAAAAAAAACAAGAAAGAAATTCCGATAGAACTGCTACCAAATAAGAATCGACCATTACTTTCGTCAATTTTCGCTTACCAAAAAGACGTTACTCTAGTTTCCTTCCGCCCAAAAAAAAAGCCAGAGCCGTGCTACTAATATCTACGATGCATGACGATGATGCCGTTGAATCAGGTAGTAAAAAACCCGACATTATCTTGTTCTACAATTCAACAAAAGGAGGAATCGACACAGTAGACAAGAAAATTGGAAATTATACGGTTCAAAGAAAAACCAGGAGATGGCCTTTAGTTCTATTTTTTCAGATAATGAATATTGCCGGCTTAAACTTTTATATAGTGTACAGATTCTTCCCAGGAAATGAGCTTGATCGAAGACTATTTCTCAAAAATCTAGCATTTTCCCTTATGAAACCTCATTTACAGACGCGTGCAAATATACCTAATTTACCCGTGGATATAAAATTTTATCTAAACAAATACAAAAGGAATAATGAGGTACGTGATCAAGCCTCAGCTAAAGTAAGAGGAAAATGTTTATTATGTGATTAGAAAAAAAATAGAGTGACAACAATCAATTACAGCGTTTGTGAAACCATGGCTTGCAAAGAACAGTTTTCCTTTTACCTTCGTTTGAGATGCATTTGAGCCCGATGACATATTATCTTTTTCAGAAACGGACCCTTGCTTCTCAGTATTTCGTTTCCGCTTTTCCTTATTTTGGGTGGCTAAATGTTGTGTAGGTGGCAATACAAATGAAGTCGGCTGGTTAACCTCAACTGATTTTTGAATTAAAGGTGTAATTGCCCCAATTAAAAGAGGTAAAAGCTCTTTGGCTAAAGCTAGGACATCAACTTTAGATAGTACGGCAGCACTTGACGTAGTTGCTTTAGCATAAGAAACTCCCGCAGTAGGGACAGGTGCCACAATTTTTCTTTTTGCTTCCAGGTAACTAATATTTTCCTTTACCAGATCTTCCTGGATAGCAACTTCTTGCTTACAGATCGGGCAATTTGAGGCTCGAGCAGAATAAGCCCCACCACAGTTAACGCACGTGATGGGTTCCTCGCATGGAACACCAACGTGTGATGGTTTACCGCAGACACAAAAATCTTCCTGCAATACACACCTAGAAGACGTGTGCCCAAACTTGTTGCATCGAAAGCATCTCATCGGTGGTGACACGTATAAACGAATATTTAAAGAATAAAATGCATCTTTAATGGTTCATGGTAATATTGGGGTGTTGAACGTTAATACATGGTTTGGAGTATCCACCAGTTCCCCATTCTTTCTAGCTTTGATCCTTCTTACCTCTATTACGTTTTGACTACTTAGTTATTTGGAAATATCTTCGATTGGACAATTTAATAGATCTTGACAACAAATAACACCCCTAGATACATTCATAGTTTTGTGTGCAATGACGTCAATTTCAAAATTTCCCAGTTTTGTTGAATCTAACACTCTTCTTGATTGTTTATTCGTATTGGTTTCAACTAATGTACCGCATTTTATCTTCTTTGTCATTTTTAATGCTCCATACAGTCCATACAAACTTTTTTGAATATAAAACGGGCTAACTTTATCGAAATTAAGTCTATATTTCCTTTCAAGAACCAAGAACCGGGGCAAAACCTCCGTCACTGGGCTCAATTTTCGGTAGGTTTTAAAGGTAGACCTTCCGACACCTCCATGTTTAAAGAGTTGGCACTCTTTGGTTTGGGTTTGATTTGACTCATAACATTCCCACGAGTAGGGACCAGAAAAAGTTTCAATGAATCAGTGGGCCCTTGACCCACGGGGGGCCTTAATAGTGTGGAGAGGCCCCTATTTCGTCCACAGGCGTTTCAACGCTAGGAACCAGTTTTCCCCCTGGCCACGCTCAGGCTTCCCCTCGCGCAATCCTTTCAGCACCTAAAACTGTCAAACGATCTTGGGATTGGGGGATTTTTTTATAGAGGTTACCTTCCTCGTAGCCCGGGCGGTAAAGCCAAGAACACCGACCGCTAGCTGTACAACATTCCCTAGGTATGCCCTGCAGAGTCTCTGAAGTACAGTTCGCAGTTACGGTATCAAGAGACGGCTAGCGCTCAGCCGCCTCCAGCTAGGACATCCCGGGCTAGCCACACCCGTATACGCTTTTGACGGCGCTTATCCCGGGAAGAGTAGTGAGAAAAGGAAGAGGTTTCTCAGATTTTGCTGAGAGCCTGAAGAGAACAAGAGTTGGAACGAAAGTGCTCCGACAGGACGGAGTTAAAGTAGGGGAAGTCACTCAAGACTAGCGTAAGAAAAGTGTACTTCCAAGTAGGGGGGCGCAGGGTTGCCATCCCTGTTCTCGTTAGATACGAGGCCCCACGTAGACTGGTTCGCGACACCGTATTCTCTAGAGCTGGCAGTGACGGTTTACCGCCACGAGCTCATATTTCGATGTTGACCTTGCATCAATTAAGATCATTTGCAAGGTCATTCTCCTATCCGCCACCTGGGGACGCGCCTAGTAGGTAGTCCAACCCCTAGGTATTATAATTATTTTATTTTATTTTTTTTTTGTATTAGCGCATCTTCTTCTTTGGCCATTAGCGCTAATATTCTGTCACTGCATCTTCTTAAATCTCATTAGATAAATTACTGCGGTTTAAGAATTCAATAACCTTTCTTTCACAATTTATATCTGTTGCTAGATAATTCGCTAGTTCGTTTGATATTCTTAGATGGTTTCTTAGATAACTATATCTTTCGCATTCACATAGAATGTGGTTTACTGTGAGGATGTTTTGACAATGATCACATTCTTTCTGCTGAGCTCCTGATATCATGTAAGATGACGTTAACTTGGTATGCCCTATCCTCAATCTAGTAAGCACAGATTGTTCTCTCCTATTTAGCGATAGGTTACACTCATATTTTTGGCTACCAGCTTTTATTTATTTTAGCTTGGACGTGTCCATTGGTTTTGCCAGGCTTGCTCAATTTTCGTTCTTATAGCGATCGAGGCATCCTCGTACCGAGATGATATACCTTGGCATGGTTCATTTTTGGTTGTCATTTTGGCTTTTTCATCGGCTATTTCATTGCCTTTTAATCCGATGTGATTCGCAATCCACACAAATTTAACAATTTTATTTTTATATTCTAACCAATGAAGTAAGTTTAAGATCATCTGAATTAAGGGATCGACATTAAATATATTTGTTATGCTTTGTAATGAACTGATGGAATCTGTACATATTAGGAAAATACTGCCAGTCATCTATTCTATATACCGTAAGCATATCCAAATAGCGTACATTTCTGCCATGAAAACACCTGAAATGCGTGGTAATGTCCAATAATGCGAGTGCCCGTTTGAGTAAAAGGCGGCACCTGCACCTTCCTTTGTTTTTGAACCATCCGTGTATAATACGGTTGCATTTTGGTAAGTATCAAGGATACTGTATAATATATTTTTATATATTTGACAATCAATATTTTCTTTTTTATAGGTACTGCATTCCAGGTGGATATCCGGGACCTTAAGTAGCCACGGAGGAGTTTCCTTATCTAGATTTTGGAAGATATTTGGTATGTTAATTTCATACTGTGATATAGCATATTTCATTCCTACCCTACTACGTTTTGTGATAGTTTGTTTATTTTCATATATTAAGTCTGTATAGTGAGATTGGAATATTATACTCTTTAATGGATGATTGTCTTGTGACCATGTTTTTAGCCCGTATTTAAGTAAATTTAAGTCCAATTGATATTTCAGGGATAAAACACCGCTTTCGCAATATACAGAGTGATACGGACTTGTACAAAATGCTCCTATAGCAATTCGTAAACCTTGCAATTGTACTGTTTCCAGCTTTTTTAAACGTGTACGCCTGGCTGCTGAATATAAAATTGACCCATAGTTGATCCTACTTTGTATAACTGAAGTATAGAATTTTATTAAAATCTCTCTTTGCGCCCCATTTAAGATTTACAATGGAACGCATAATGTTTAAATGTCGTTTGCACTTACTTATCAATTGCTCTATGTGTTGTTTCCATTGTAATTTTGTATTAGTCCCAGATGTTTAATTGAGGATACGTTCTCTATTTTATTTCCTCCCAATTTAAGGTTGGGTTCTTTTTCGCATTTTCTCAGTCTACAAAAGTGTAAACAAACTGTTTTGTTCGCTTGATGAAGCAGGCTGTCTAGGTTTGTTTGTAGACCTTGCTCTATTTGGTTCAAGTCCTTGGAAGCTAACCAAATTGTCAAATCGTCCACGTATATACTTTTCCCTATGATCATTTAGATTGGTTATCAATGTATTAATTGCTACCGAAAATAGTACTACACTTAGAAATGAACCTTGAGGTACCCCATTTCCTTGTAAGCGAAGTGATGATAAAGAGCCTGCAAATTTTACTCTAAAACGTCTGTCCTTCAAGTAATTTGTAATAAAGCTAACATTTTTCCACCAATTTTCTATTTAATCAATGTTTGAATAATTGCATGCCTCCACGTTGTATCGTACGCTTTTTGTATGTCGAGGAATACCGCAACTAAGTGTTATTGTTTAGAAAATGCGTTTTGAATATGGTTTTCTAACAGAGATAATTGTTCCATTGTGGACCTACCTTTCCTAAATCCCATTTGAAAATTACACAGAAATTTATTAGCTTCTAGGTACCACATTAGCCTAGATGCTACCATCTTTTCTAATAACTTTCTCAGACAATTGGTTAGGCATATGGGGCGGTAGTTTAGTGGATTATCCAATTCTTTTTTATATTTAGGTATTGGAATTAGCATACCTTCCTTCCAATTGTTTGGAAAAATCCCCTGTTCCCAAATTTTGTTATATACATTTAGCAGCTGTTTTTTGTACATTGGGTTTGCTTTTTTTATGAATTTATATAATACGTTGTCTGGCCCTACCGCTGTATTCTTTACATTCTTAGAATACCTTCCATTTCTTTTTGAGTAAGACTCGTGTAATTCCCTTATTATGATTTCAATTTGTTCTTCTCTGTCCTTTATTATACTAAATTGCAGATTATAATTATCGCTACTACTTGCATCTTCAAAGCAGTTTGTCATGCATTCGACTAATTGTATGGGCTCATAAATTGGTATTGTGTTGTAATCTCTGGCTATCTTTGGGGTTCGCTCATTCACATCATCAGTATGCAGTACAAATCTCCACTTGTCGTACCAAACGGGCGCAATCCACATTTTTCTACACGGCTTCTAAACTCTGGAATGATCTCCCTAGTTCCTGTTTTCCTCTCACTTATGATATGAGAAAATTTAAGGTAGCTGTTCATAGGCATTTATTGGCAATTCATTATCCCTCTATCCATCCTCCTAAGTGTACCTGAATGCTTTAGCACTGTATGCCAAATTTAGCCTGTCTAGGTCCACAACCATAAAAAAAAAATTTAGTATTGGTGTATGGGGAGTAACATTTTTTCCCATTATTGAGCGAATTTTGCTCCACATAGCTGAAACTGGTGTCCCTGGAGTAAAAGACCCTACATACCTTTCCCAGCTTCTTTTTTTTGCTCTCTCTATCGTTCTTTTTGCTGTGGCTCATGCTTTTTTAAATACAATCATGTTTTCATATGACGGATATTATTATTATTATTATTACACAGTATTATTAACAGTTGATTGTATACTTCTTAACTGGTTTAATTCGTCCACATTTGCTACCGGTCTTTCATAAAAGTTTGTTTTTAGATATCGCCATAAGTAATAACCTCAAGGATTCAAATGTGGTGACCTTGCTGGCCATGACTGAACTCCACATCGTCCAATCCATCTTTGGACAAATCTATACTTAAGGTAAGTTCTTACATCTAATCTAAAATGATGGGGAGCCTTGTTGAGAGCAAGATTCAAGAAAAGCATGGGGATTCTTGTCAGCGCAAACATGCGTATTATGGAAATTTATAATAACGACTCTTCTAAAACCTGCTTCAATGGTAAACAACACTTAGTTTTTAAACTAACGATTTTTGAATCAACTAGTAAGAAAATTCTAGCCGGACCAGATGATCTGTAAGCGTCGAGAATGATTGTACCCGCTGTTGAACTTTACCAGTCCATATGATTTGTAATATCTCGCGTACTATAATCTAGATGTTCTTTTACTGCACGTCCTTCATATTGAGGTGTACTTGCGTTCGTGAACTTCCCCGGTTAGCAACGGATACATTTAACACACTTATCAAAATGATTAAAGATAAGCAAATCAAATACATAGTCTAATTTAATAAATACCTGTTTCCCGTAACCTATGATCAGTACCTTCAAAAGTTTTTCTATCAAGGATACGGAAACTTGGAAAGGCACCCTGATACAATCCCCATGCTTCAAGAGCATTTGAATAAGATCGACCATACATAATGTATTTATCGACCATACTTTCATTCGTATAATGAACATGAACTTTGTTCAAACAAAATATTTCTTACTATAGTTTTCTATGAATGTTGCTTTCACAAATAAATCATCTACTATATCATGTCATCTAGCGTATTGAGGACTCACATGACGTAAGTAAAAAAAGTTGACTGTGATCAGTTTAATAAATAAAAAATTATTGTGGATACACATCCATGCACAGGCACACGCACACGCACGCGCATGCACCCACACACACACACACTCACACTCGCGCGCGCGCGCGCAAACGCGTACACGAGCACGTGCGTACATACACACACCATGGCATATCGTGGCGAAGCTTGGCCAAACGTTGTAAAACGATTTAGCGATAGTGAAAAAAAATGCATATGTAGTACACATCATTACTATTAAAGAAAAGTACATACAAATTAAGTTTAAATGTACAGGTTGTGGCACCATACACGCCTTGGAGTTTCTGTAGGAGCCTATTGGAATTTTTTAATTCTTTTTCCTTAGAGCATATGCAGGGTGTTTAGGAGCATAATTTAAAAATAATTTTAACCATACAGGGTGTTCAAAAAAAAAATCAATATCAAAGTTTTATTTTTTTAATGGAACACCCTGTATATTATGTTTTTTGGAATATAGGAACAAAATAAATTGCAATAGAATTCCCTATACCTAAAACCTAACGTTTCAAAAATATGATTTCTGAAATTACAGGCATGAATTCAAAATTTATTTTTGCTACGTTTATTATTATTCAAACAGTGTAGCCTCTGTCAGTACTTTGAAAAAAGGTTGTTGTGTAAGACAGCATAAAATTTTTGTTAAGAAAATATACAGGGCACTCAAAAATCAAATGTCAACTGCAGATACCTAACATTGCAAATAATTGCCTTATTTTAAATAGCACGCCCTGTATTTAATAAAAAAATTTGTAAAATTTTATAACCTTCCAAATTATACTAGTTCCCTATATCTAACTCTAACAGTTTTTGAGTTATTTTGAAATCTTTAATTAAGTTATAGTAACTCCGATTTGTCCTACAAAAATTGTGTAACATACTCTGTACACGAAAGAATTGATATGATTTTAACGATTGGAAATGGAGACAATGAGTTTGAGGTAATCGTCGTCCTTGTTGAGAATCCCCATACAAGTCAGCGAAAAACAGATTGGTCAACAGACACAATTTCCATTACTGCATTGACGAAAATCCTCATTTAGTTCGCACCCTTGATCGTCTTGGGTCTGTTAACGTGTGGGGCGGAACTTTGGGATCGCACGTAATAAGGCCTCACTTTTTTAATGGAAATCAAGACGGTCAAAATTTTAGAATATTTTTGCAACATAATTTACCCAATCTTTTAGAAGATATCCCAATAGATATCAGAAGACACATGTGGCTTCAGTTAGATTGTGTTCCGGCACGTTTTGAAGTCCGAGTTCGCCAATAATTAAGTAGAACTTTCCCTAATAAATAGATAAGACGAGGAAGACCACAAAATTGGCCTGCAAGATCCCCAGATACGACTTGTGTAGATTTTTTTATAGGGCTACGTAAAAGATATTGTTTATAACGTACCTTCGACTACACCTGATGGTGTGAAGGCAAGAATACGCAATGTCTTTGAAGCAATAACACCTCAATGTTATTAAATGTAAAGAAGTCTTTCTAGGACAGAATACGACTTTGTATTGATCAAAATGGACGCCACTTCGAACATTTATTAAAGTAGAAGCATTTGTTTGTAGTTGTAATTATTATTGGTTGTTTATTTATTAATATGTATTTATGTATTCCAAGGCCACATTAATACTGACAAATTAAATGTAATATTTAAAATAAAAAGAAATCAAAACAACTCAAAAACTGTTAGAATTAGGTATAGGGAACCCTAGTATAATTTGAAAGGTTATAATATTTTACAACAATTTTTTTTTATTAAATACAAGGTGTTACTTAAAATAAGGCAATGATTTGCAATATTAGGTAACTGCAGTTGACAATTGAATTTTGAGTGCCCTGTATATTTTCTTAACAAAAATGTTATGCTGTCTTACAACAAAACCCTTTTGCAAAGTACTGACAGAGGCTACGCTCTTTCAATTTCGAATTCAGGCCTGTAATTTAAAAATCATTAAATATCTTTGAAACGGTAGGTTTTAGGTATAAGGAATTCTATTGCAACTTGCCTTTATTTTATTCGTAAATCCCAAAAAAACATATATACAGGGTGTTCCATTAAAAAAATATAACTTTGATATAGATCTTTTTGTGAACACCCTGTGTGGATAAAATTATCTTTAAATTGTGCTCCTAGACACCCAGTGTGAACTAAAAAAATTCCCATAAGCTCTTATAGAAACTCCGTAGTGTATGCATGTTTATAGCCCCCCTGTCCACCACAAGTTCTTAATGATTTGTTATATTTTAATTGTTCAAACAAAAAATTCTAATAACACATACAAGTACAATCAAGATACAAGGAAATGCTTTTATGGCAATTTATTCATTACCTCATAGGGAAAGGAAGCATGGACAAACTGTCTAAAAGGTTAACTTTGGATGTGGCACTGCTTCCTCTTCCCTCAAAGCAGGTTGGTTCTCTACACGAAGTAAACTTATTGACCTATAAATTAATTGTGGCCAAACTTACCGCGATTACGTTTTAAACTTACGGGTTTAGTTAGTCATAATCTATGTTTAATTGGAAGAAAAACGGCATCGCTGTTAATAGGCTGCTGATGTACATGACATCCTTGAAAGCACATCAAAACGCAGAAATAGAATTTAGAACAAAGCTTTATGTTTGAAGTAATGTCACAAAAACCGCAACTTACCTCAGTTTAAATAACCACCATATACACTCTTTATTTGAAAGCGATGGATCGTTAAATACATTAAACCGTTGTCATCCTATCACTAGATATATCTTACATCTAAATAAAACCTCCTTAATTAATTACCATTAGATGCAAACCACCCCTAAGTATGAAGGGTCAAATTAAAGAGCAGAAGCGAAAGATTAAAGCAATGGCAAATGTAATCCGCAACTGCAAATTTGAATATGTATGAGAAATTAACGGCTCAGACGCCCAACGTTTTACATATTGCAGATTTTAATTCTCTGCTAGAGATTTTGCTTGTTTATCTTTATAGACCAGGTAGGGCTTTGGAAATTTATTTGTAAATGAATTATTCATTTTGTATAAAAACAACAAAACAAATCGAACATTGAAATGTATATTTTAATGCAATTCTTTTATTGACAACTAACTCGTCTAAAGAATAGTTTGGTACGTACCCGGTTTGAGTATTTGAAACGTTGAAAGCTCTTTGTAGGTGCATGTACAATTTTTTTGCTATACATTAGACGTTTATAACATATGTTTCGGTAGGAAGAAAATTATTACTATAGAAATTGTAGATGGAAGTGTAATACTAAAAGCTGTATCCTTGTTTATACATGACTATATAAAATTTTACTATTAACAAAAATTGTTAACATAAGCCCACCAGTATGACTTAGCTTTCTTTGTATTCAGAGACGAGAACGCCCTGACAAGACCACCGCCCGACCGGTTTCGTCATTGTTGTGACTCATCAGGAGCGGGTAGATCTGTCATGGAATATCATTTTCATTTTAATTGGTAGGACTACGGTATACCGGGTAGATGCCCCCTATACCTTCATCGGACCTTGCTTTATTCATGACATAGTATCTTCATTTCATTTCATTCCTACCTAACTTAAACTAACTCAAGATATGTAACAACAGTAAGGCATATAACTACATGGCATAATATGCATATCACTCAACACGTCACGATCTTCGGCCTTTTGTGCCTTGTCACGTCGGTGGCGTCGCAGTTCCATAATCCCGCTGCGGCGGTTTTCATGAAGTCCATTAGGGTGGCCATCTTGAGATCCTTGCGGAGTCGGTCGTTATTGACGTACTAGGGAGCGTCGGTGATGATCCGGAGACACTTGTTCTGGATGGTCTGAAGCCGCTTGGTGGTCGAGGGAGCGGCGTATGCCCATGATTCGCAGGCGTAGGTCATCATCGGACGGATGATCGAGTTGTAGATCAGCATCTTGTTGTCGGTCGTTAGGACGCTGTTTCGCCTAATGAGCGGATACATCTTCGTGATGATGCCGTAGGCCTTGGCTCTTCTGTCTGCAACGTGCTGGTTCCATCGGAGGCTTCCTGTCCATGAGGAGTACCAGGTGCTTCACGGAATCCCTCTATGGGGTATCCTGGCCGACATGGAATATCTCGACTCTGAACGTATATAAGATGGCCACAAAAATGATATGTGAGAGTTAAGAGTAGTGCCATCTGTATCCCTTCGTGGCGCTACTCTTAACTCTCACATATCAACATCTTTTGTGGCCATCTTATATACGTTCAGAGTCGAGATATTTCACGACAGATCTACCCGATCTTGATGAGTCACAACAATAACGAGGCCGGTCGGGTGGTGGTTTTGTCATAGCGTTCTCGTCTCAGAACACAAAGAAAGCTAAATCATACTGGTGGGCTTATGTTAACAATTTTAGTTAATAATCAGAGTTTATCATGCTTTCTTTTGAGAAATACATTTTCTTGAGAACACAATTCTATTTTTCTTATGCAATATGTTTATATAGTCACAAAAAAAGTGAAATAGAAAAAGGAACCCTTTCTGCAGGGTCAGTCAGCAAGAATGGGTCAACACTAAGCTGGGAGATATTAGACACCACAACATTATGTTCGAGCTCATCATACCTTTATACGAATGTCGCTGGTTTAAGATATACAGGGTGTTGAAGGTTTAAATCTTATTTTGAAATTTCTCAATAATTGAGAAAGTTTTGATAGCATGAATCTGAAAATTGGGAGTGTTGGGTTTTTGGTGTAATAATTACGAATTTGAAGCCTATTTTGACGTGACTTCTAGAGGGCGCTAGTTTCACGGTATTATTTACGTAAATCAAAAGATATTTTGTTTATTTCTTGAGCTATGCTTAAAATTTTGCAAGAACGTTCAATTCTACATATAAAAGTACTCTTGCTTAGGTCGCCCAAACTTACCGGTTTCAGACTTATTTGCATTTAAAAGTTTCAGTGTATTTTGTGGTGATTTTTTAAGCATATCTCAAGAGATAAAAAAAGTATGTTTTGATTTACCTAAATAATACGGTAAAACTAGTGCTCTCTAGAAGCCACCTTAAAATAAGCTTCAAATTCGTAATTCTCATACCAAAAACCGAACACTACCACTTTCAAAACTTTCTCAATTATTGAGAAATTTCAGAATAAAATTTAATCTTTCAACATCCTGTATCTCTTCCAGCATCGACATTCGTATAAAGGCGTGATAAGCTCAAACATAAGATTTTGATGTCTATAATCTGTCCAAACCTACCCTACTTCAGTACGGGTTCATATGGAGTAACTCTCTCTTTAGTAATTTCTAAATAACAGTATCCTTGTTCTTCATAGCGATGTCGTCAAACGTAAAATGTAATTTAATAACCAATCAATATCAACTCCGTGTACTGTCAAATTTATTTCTTGCTTCTTCTTCGATATTTACGGAATTAAGCTAACTACATTTATTAAAAATCGTTTTTTTCAGAATGTCTACATCTCATTCACGCGTCTTATAAGGTAATGAATAATTTCTATAATTTTATATTAGAGGTTATTTTGTACAATTTTGTATCACATGGAGCTATGGAATCTGAATGTGGTCCTGCAAATATAAAACGACACAGTGAAAAACACTTCAGCCATAAGGAGAAAGTCCTCATTATGATGTACTTAATTAGTTCTTGGCCACAATGAACGTTAGTGCAGCTGTTACAGAAGTCAGAAAAGCTTTATGTCGCACAGAGCGTAGTATCTATGCTACCCGGAAAAGCGCATGAAGCGAAATGGTGCATAACTCTATGATCATCTTCATGTATACGACCAGAATATACAGTCAATTATTCGACGTAAAGTGCACATTTTTTCATTGAAAACATCCCACCAACGATGAATAGTATCCTTTCTTCCATTAATGGTGATGATGATCTACTAAATTTTAAACGCAGTACACTATTCAACCTCTTGAAAGATGGGTTTTGAATTTCAAAAGATGCAACGTAAGAGTATCCCTGTGGAACGTGATGACATTATGAGATGGAGACATAAATACTTAAGATGCATCAGAAAGTTACGAGAAGGTACTTAGTCTTTCTATTCGATCTCTAATTACATATTTATAAAATAATGTCGTATTTTGCATAATTAACACGTTAAGCGCCACAGTAGAATCTAAAAACCCGATCCACTGGGCCAAACCGTTATTATTGTCAAATTCGCTTGTTTTTAGTTTCAGTTTAATATAATCACTCGACTTTTTCCTCAAAGCCTATTATTTTCCTTTTTTTTTCTTTTTGGGGCACTCCTTATATCTCGCGCGGCCCGCTGGCCAGTCGGGCCGCGTGGCACACAAGTCGCGTCGCGTTTTTTGCAAGTCAAGATGCGCCTGTAATCGCATCTTTTCCTCCTTCGAGTCGTGTTACGTTTTATTCATTAGTAGAACGTTATTTGCATTGTACGTACGTTGTCCAAATTACTGTTTGTAAACAGTAAAGTCAAATTTAGTGATGTAGGAATATGAAGCGGACCCAAAAAGACTTACACAATTGTGGAATGAAATATTTTCGGATGAAGACAGTGCTAGTAGTGAGCTATTTGGGCATGTATACTTGTCTGATGCGTATTCTCCATGTGGAAGTGAGTCAGAGAGTAGTGGTAGTAGTTCTACAAGTAATTTTGCTCAGCTAAAAAAAAACGTTTGAGAGAAAAAATTGCACATTCAAAATGATAGTACTTTAACGAGTCGATCACACAATAAACAGGGGGATGGGATATAGATCGAGTAATAGAAGATGTTATTGCTCAATATACCGATGAGAGAGTTGCTAGTAAAGACGAAGAGATCGAAGAACAAGATAATAATATTGACATTTCCCAATTGAATTGGCGTTCAGTCGATGGACCTCACGAAAACTGTTTCCTTTTGTGGTTCAGAACATTGGTATTGACGCTCAAATATATGCAGATTGTATTTGACCGATGAAATAGTGACGCATATTGTACTGGAAACTAATCGCTACGCCGAACAGTGCTTAGCCAAACCAAATAAACCAAAATCCCGTGTTAGGAAATGAATTCCTACTAATAATTTAGAAATCGAAAAATTTTTGGGCGTTCTTCTGTGGATGAATTTGGTAACACAGCCATCACTGCGATCATATTAGAGGAAGAGTTGAAAGAGTCCTTTGTATTCCAATGAGATTTCTAATATTTTACTAGAAATATTCCAAAATATTTTCACACCTGGTTCAAAGTTGGGTATAGATGAGACCATGGTCCCATTCCGGTAGACGCCTTTGTTTCGAACAATATATAAAAAATAAAAAAAAACTACATTCGGCATAAAAGTATATAAGTAGTGTTGTGAAGGTGGATATACTTACAATTTGAAAATATATTGTAGTAACGACTGCGTGTAAGGAGGACGGGCATCCGAAAATGTAGTGCTACACCTAACCGAAGGACTTTTGGGCGCTGGTCGGATATTATACACCGATAATTTCTACACAAGTTTTTCTTTGGCTAATGAATTGTTGGCAAAAAAAACTCACTCGGTTGGTACTCTGCGTACCAATCGTAAGTACAATCCAAAAAATTGAAGCGTAAAGATGTAGTGGTGCAAGAAAGTGATACTGATACTAATTTTAATATTAAGATGGTACGACAAAAAGGACGTCCTTATGTTGCGTACTTTTCACACGGATGCACAGAAAAAACACAGAAAAGAGGTGATGAAATTAAAAAACCTGAAGCCATCCTTGATTATAATAATGTAAAATCTTTCATTGAAATCTCCGATCAGGTCCAAAATGGTACAGAAAACTAGACATGGAGGTTTTATTAGTTTCTGCCGTAGTAAACGCCCACATTGTTTGCAAGGATGTTACTCAGAATAGAATCTCGATCACAGATTTCCGAGAACATATCTTTATCTCTGCTTGATCTCGTGGAGACTAACCTAAACCAAACTTTCGAAGAGGGAAACAATGGACAAAGTGATGAACATGTGTTAGCGGAAACCAAATCGCGTTTGCGTTGTGTTGTGTGCTACCGAAATCTCAAAGAAAAAGACGGGCGAAAAGTTGCGCTAAATAAAGCGTCGCGTTCCAAATGGCAATGTTCTGCCTGTAGCAAGTGCTAGTGTGTTCAATGTTTTTTTGAAGACCATAATGCCAAAAAAATTAATACATAATGTACGAATATTTTTGCTGTATTACTGTTTGTTTTCGTCGTTACCTTGTTTATTTTTGCATAAGAATGTCTAAATCTGTTTAGTTTTTATAAAAGTTAGTTTTTATTTTGATCTATAGAATATCCACTTTTTGCAAAATTCCATAAACAACGTATTTTGTAGGGTTTGTATTTCCAATAAAGTATATTTCTGCATAATACTAGGGTCTGTTTTATTATTATCTTAAGATTCCATTAAAACAGTAAAAAAAAGTCAAAATGTACGGGTCACGTACTTTCGGCCCCATAAGAAAATCACATCAGCGAGACACACGTCCTACGTTACGTGGATAAATAGAACTGCCAGCAATAAGACATAGGACGTGTGTCGCGAGGCCCAAAGTGCCAAATGAGGTACGACACGCGCATTATATCTCATGGCGCTTAACGTGTTAACAATGTTCACTTTTTGGATAAATATATTATATACACCGATTAATCGTGGGTTAACGTGGGGCACACAGCTAGTAAGACAGGGCTCAGTACGGGTTTAAAATCACCAAGTGGACTTGGACCCCGGTTTGCCCTAGTTTATGCTGGTGACGATAATGGTTTTATTCATGGTGCGCAACTTACTTTCCTCTGTAAAAAGAACACAGCCGATGTGCACAATGAAATAGATGCAGACACTTACGAGAAGTGGCTTATCAATCAACTCATTTCAAATACACCACCAAATTCAGTTATCGTTATTGACAATGCTTCTCATCACAGCAGGACGGTAGACAATATTCCAACAATGGCGTGGCGAAAAGAACAAATTGTAGATTGCCTTAGTAAGAAAGAAATGCCCATTGAAGATAACAACTACATGACAAGAATAAGCTTGATATTATGGCACAAGAAAGAGATCATGAGGTACTTTGTTTGCCTCCTTACCACTGCGAATTAAACCTTATATAAATGGTGTGGGCACAAGTCAAACACCATATTAAAATGAATAACAAAACTCTTAAAGTTAAAGACATGGCGGAGTTAACAAAATTTGGTTACGAAAAAGTGAGGATTGAAAATTGGATAACCTTCAAGATGATATGGCAGAGTTTATAATCCACGTTACAGAATCATCATCAGAAGACCTACAAATCGATTCGAGCGATTAAACTGTACTGAACAACAGAAAAATGTACCAAAATACGAGGTGTGGGTATTAAATCAAAATAAACTGTTTTACAGAGTCAGTCTCGTTACTTAATAGCCACACTTTCTATATTATATTACAATGGAAATAAATGATGCAGCTATAATCAAACATTAATAAAATTGTTATTTTGTTTATATACTGCAAACTCCTTCCGTATGAAAAGGATAAAGTTACCATTTGCCCATGCTGTTGCTTATAGAACTTCTTTCACAATCCTATGTACGGGGTAATCTAACCCATCATACTGCTATATAATGTAATACAGTTCAAAGATTCGATTTGTATAGATTAAGGGTAGTCTTTTTCGGTATATTCATAAGTACCATCGGTTATCAAAAAAAAAATAACGACTACATTAATAATTTCATTAGATTGAACTATATTTTCAGTAGGATGTCATTTTAATATCAATAATTGTCATTGTGACACGTTAATTATTATAGCGGAACTGGTACTAACTGATGTATAAAAATCAATTATTCTTACTCCTATGTTTGAGGGAGTTACCATTAGACGAATTGCCGAAGAACTGGGTGTTAGTACTAGTACTACTCTTCGCCCGAAACGTAGCATTCGCGACCATGGGACAATATGGCGACGAGTTGGTTCCGGTCGCAAAACCATAACAACAGCAGTTGAAGATGAACAACTGGTAAATTATCTACGATTAAATCCATTCCACACAGCCATTAGGGCTAAAGAAGTATCAGGTTTCCCGGCACCTTTGATTACTGCTCGGCAAAGAATTAAAAATTCTGAATTGAAAAACTATACTATTTAAATATTTCTGACTCAAGACAATAAAGAAGACAAAATCAGATTTGCACAAGAATACTTCCAACAATCGGATAATTTTTGCGACAATATGGTATTCTGCGATGAGAAAACGTTTCAGTCGAGTCACAACGAAACTCTGCGAGTATACAGGCCAGGTGGGATGAGATACAATTCACAATACACTCGCAAAATCAAGTGGATGTTTTTCACAATACACTCGCAAAATCAAGTGGATGTTTTTCAGTAAACGTTGGGGGTTGGTTGAGTTTCAGCAGTCCAGGTGTATGCATCACAATAAATGAGGGAATAAATGCAATTGTGTATCGCAGGTTATTAAAAGATGTTATGCTGCCTTCTGTTCTGCCAGTTTCTGGAGAAAATTTTACTTTTCAGCAGGTGTTAGATTAGAATTAGATAAATGTTTCTTCTAACAAATTAATTTTAAGATAACTGTCCTATACACCGATCAAGAATTGTTTGTGAATTTCTGGAAGAACAGGAGATACATCTTTTATCGTGGCCAAGCAAGAGTCCGGATTTAAATCCAGTGGAAAATATTTTTTACAAACAGTATTTCCGGCCACGAAACCAAGAGGACTTGCAGCAAGCTATTGTTGAGACATGGGGACAAATTACACCTGTATATTTCCGACAGTTAGTGTCTTCTATGCCAAGACGTTTACAAAATGTGCTGGATTACAATGGGGACATTACAAAATATTAGCCTTTTTTCAATTATTCTTTTTGAAATCACTTAGGATTTGTTGTGTATTTTTTAAGGCTATTAAATTTTAACAAGAGTTTTTTTTTCTGTTAATTGACTGATAAATTTTCGCTGGTGAAAATTTTTAACGAATTATTAAAATCAACAGGTGTAATACAGTAGTTCTTCACTTAAAGGTAAACGTTATGTTGTTTAACCTTACTCAATAATTTATTTTATTTTATTTTGCCACCATAATCTTCTTTATACGTCCCCAAATGCGAGCGTAATGTGGTCTTTATAGCACGGAAATGTCATTGTTGCTAAGTAGCATGATTGACAGCAAACATATGACATGATATGTCACGTAAGTTGAAAGAATTATTGATATAATAACCTTACTATACAACCTTTATTAATAAAAATAATAGTAATGAAACTTATTCTTTATAAAATTGAAAATACAGTTCGATGGATTTGAAATTGTAACTGCAGATGAGCCAACACCAAAGCTGACAGTTCCTCCGCCGTTTTGTGGTATACTTATAGCTGCTGTACCAATAATGTTCTGAGCAATTTTAATTTAATTTTGCAGAGAATTCTCTACATATGATTCGGCTACTTTATCCGATCGCCATCCACAAAGCTGCTTCAGTGCCCTTGTATCACCGCCGCTTTCTGCAAAGATCGTCGCCGCACTCTTGCGAAAGCAGTGCCCTGTGTACTTATGGGCATCCGGTAGATTGAGGAACTCTGCTATTATCCTCAGCATTTTGCCTAAGGTGTTTTTCCCAACAGTCTGAGCACTACATTTGCCATTATGATACGACAAAAACAAGCTGTCAATTTTAGTATGTTCCGGTCGTAATGCTGCATATTTTCGGTACAAAGAGACGTAATCAACCAATTCATCGCTTGGTAAATTGCCTCGAAGTATAAGTTTTGGTTTTTGATCTTCACTAATAGCACTGATCCCTCAGTTGTTACGTCCTGTACAGCCAAATCGTGCAGTTCTTCGCGACGACATGTTCCAAAAATACCAAAGGCTGTGACAACCTATAAAACACAATAATTTTATAATGAGAACTGGAAAAATAAACTAAAATCGTTATACCTTAACTAACAAGTACGTATGATCAGGCGCCTTCAACATGAATTCTTCAATTTGATGCCGTTGCAATACATAGGACTTTTTAGCTTGATCGCCCACAGAATTATTCTTCATGAATTCTGTGAGAATGGAAAACGAGATATATCAACATCTTCCTTCAACTTGAACATCTTTTTCAATTTAGAATATAAACACCACAGTGACGACGGCTTATAGATATTTGACTGCAAAATAGATATTTATTGAATAGAGATAATTGACTAATGTATATATATAATCCCTTGCCATTTGAGATAAGTATGCCATCACAACTTTTTCATCACATTTGTGGACACATTTTTGTACTTTTGTACTTTTCGTACTCTTTTATGTATAAATATTTCGATTTACTTGAATTATTTTTGCCTGGGCGGCCTCAAATTCATCTAAAATTTCTTGTGAATAAGTTTTTGGGTTTTCACCTTCCATTTTAGAATGCAAATTATTTACAAACAAACAGTACCTTAGCAACAATTTAGCAATATCACATGTATCTTAGTAACAACAAATTAGCCTACTGTCGACTTTATTTCACTGCATTTGCATTTAAAAACTTGCCGAAAATACTGAATCTTTTAAAATTTTGTTCCAGTTTCATGGTGCAAAATAAAATAAAACATTATGTATCACGGGCATAATTAGATTATGGCTCTCAGGAATATAAAGCCCTCCGCTTCGCGTCGGGCTTTTAACATTCCCTCGAGCCATAATCTTCTGATTATGCCCTTAATACATAAATAAATATCCATTATGACACTGGCGAAAAACAAAATGACAAGTAATATCAAAATTAATACTTACACAATTATTTTTTTTTGCAAAATGGACGTGTCTAAATCATCTCGCTGTAGTCGTTTTTTTAATAACCGATGGTACATTGCAGATTTATCTAAATTTGTATTGCCTTGCAAACATTTTTATTAATTTTGAGGTTAGAAGTTGTGTCTCTCGTACCGTAGATATAGTATTATTATAACCGTAATACGGTATTATAGGTGCATTAATCTAATGGCATAAAGTTTGGTAATCCTGCATTGTTTTTCCAATTGTAAAAGATGGCTATGGAAAATTGGCCCTTATCGCATGAGGGTTTTCATCAACATAGGAGTAATAGTGTGCATTGTGCATATTAAGTACATTTATGTACATTTATTTAGTGGAATATGCTCAATCGTATGTCGTGAATATGATTTCTTAGTTGTACTACTACTACTAACATAAAATTTAAACAATTCCGATTTTTTCATAAAATAATGATACTCTTGTCTGAATTCGCTACGACGCACCGTTTTAGAAATAAATGATTTCAACTTTTCATTAATTTTATAAAATTAACTAACGAATTCATTTACAATTATAAAAGATGGCTATGGAAAATTGACCCTTATCGCATGAGGG
This sequence comes from Vesta saturnalis, assembly GCA_036346205.1. NCBI lineage: Eukaryota > Metazoa > Arthropoda > Insecta > Coleoptera > Lampyridae > Vesta > Vesta saturnalis. The sequence goes on along the minus strand of JARFJB010000218.1, from coordinate 11,714,522 downwards.
TTTTCATCAACATAGGAGTAATAGTGTGCATTGTTAATATTAAGAATTCCATCTTTTGTAAAAGCGGCTTCATCACAAAACAAAATGTTAGAAAAAAAATCTTGGTCTTGATTCTATTGGGATGCATTGTAGCCAACCTTCTTACGTTTATTTCGAGATTGTACTCAATTTCCATTAAAATATCACCCTGATATTCTTCCATTACTTTTCCTTCTTTCTTTCATTATTTTTAGGAATTACCAATCCTGTTTCCCTAATTCTTTGATGCAGCAGCGTAAATGATTTAGGAGCAGGATATCTTTTACCTGGAAATTTATCTGCATATCCACGTGCTGCTGTCCGAGCGTTGCATTGCATTTCGCCGTACACTAAATGCATATCGGCATATTCTTCGTTACTAAACGAAACCACTCTAACAATATTCAACTTTTTGTATTTACGGTAATTAACTAAACAATAAAGAATCTTTCACTTAAAACTTGTTTGACACTTTAACCTCAACTAGTATCTGTAATACTAGTTATTTTGACGTTCACGCAATTGTTATTTTGTTTATTTTCCATAGCCATCTTTCATAATTGTAAATGAATTCGATAGCTAATTTTATAAAAGTATGATTAACACATGAAAAGTTCAAATCGATTTATTTCGAAAACGGTGCGTCGTAGCGACTTCAGACAAGAGTATCATTCTATTATGAAAAAATCCAAATTTTGTTAAAATTGCGAAATTTTGGAAAACAAAAACTTATGAATAACAATGTCCAATGTCCCGCCCAAACGAGCCGCCTATGAGTACAACTAAAAAATAATATTCACGCCATACGATTGGGCATATTCCACCATTGAAATGTTATAGTTACATTTCAATGTATTCCACCATTGAAATGTTATAGTTACATTTCAATGTATTCCACTAAATAAACGTACAGAACGCTATCATTTAAAGGGAAACCATTTTGAAGATATTTCAATTAAACCGATGTTAGGGCGCCATATTCCAAAAGCTCCAACTCTCTTAGGAAGTATTTTTGTATAAAGGTAATTTACGTTAAATCTACATCATATCAGCTCTAGAATCTGCAGTTTTCTTTTGTGAAAAGAGTTTGTGGACACCCTGTAGTTACTAACTTAAAAAATTAAAAGAACTGAAATAATTTTAATTATTATTTTTTTAGGATAACTATGCAATCTCTTTATACGTTCATAACGAAAACAACATTGTAAAAACAAAAACAATCTATGTCAGAATGGCGTTTAAACATTCATGTCAATTACAAGTATCGTATTAAAAAAAAGATAAAGTGGTAAAAATACACGATTAAATACCCAAAAGATGACTGATAATCGTGAAAGTTTGCATTTTGATATAATCGTGTAGTACATTTATTTTCTAATTTCGGTCATTGTTTCTGAAGAATACTGCAAATATAATTCAATTGTAACTATGTTTTAACATAAATTATTCATTTGCTTGTATTTATTATAAAATTCAGTCCAATGTATCCATTTCACATAAACATTAATTGCATAACTATTGTCACCGGGTGAGAAAATTTTAAGTAAAACCACTTCAGATAATTTTTTTTCCTTTCGTTTTTCGAATGAGTTTGTCACCAAACTTGGACAATGACTTGCTTGTTATTATTTTGCCGCCATATATACATTATAGCAGCGTAAACATAACTTGAATTCAAGCGCCCTCTACTTTAATCTTATTTGATTTCAAGTATAGATACTAACTTAAAAAGTAGATTGCATAACCTTCTATTTCTTACATATGTATATGTAGGTCTGAAGGTAAAAATTAAAACAAACTGCAACCTCTCATACGTTCATAACGAAAACAGGCAACATTGTAAAAACAAAAACAGTAATCTATGTCAGAATGACGTTAACTTAAAAAAAAATTTCAAAGCCGCCCGCTTCTATAAAATATCAATAATACATTTTAACCATTTGCATTCATATTTAATTATTTTCCAGAGTTACCTTGCGTTATATTAAGAAAGTTTACAAAGAAAAGTGATGTAAAATTAAATTTTCTTTAAAAGGTATGTCTGCACTTTTTCTAATAAAATGAATCGTTATTCAGATATTGAAAAAATTTTAACTAACACTTAAATTATACCTTTGGAATTTTTTGGCCGCTAAATTACGCGTCGTATCAAAAAATTGCATATAGCACATAATTTTAATTGAAGAATATCTGTACCAATTTGAGAATAAAAAGTTTCACAAAAAAATTCAACTCCCCATTTCACCCTTTTAGGAGTGGAATTTGAATACCTGCACTTCACAAAGAGCACACCCTCCAAATTTCATGTCTCTAGTACCAACGGTACTAGAGTTGGGACTTCCAACCACACCCGACCGCACGCCACTGTAAAGATTTTTTGAGCGTCGGAGAAGACGGCAGACTGAAAATAAAAATCGACGTGTCTGAGATTTTTTCGATCGAGTTGATATTTCGGACCCGAGGCGCCGATTTGGTCAGAAAATCTTTTTTTGGCACTTAGGGGCCGAATTCCGAAAAACCTCGCCTTGGGCACGAAAGGAAGGTCCAGTCAAAATTTGAAGTAGATCCGTCGAGCCGTTTCGGCTGTGCGATGATTATCAGTGAGGGAGTGATTTTCGTTCATATATATATATATATATATATATATATATATATATATATATATATATATATATATATATATATATATATATATACTACGATGATATTAATTAACTTTTAAAATACAATAGGATGTAAAGACTCTTCACACTCTAGATTTTATTTAAATTATTATTAAATTATATTATATTTGTTAATATTATAATTATTAAAGTTGCCCAAACTAACTTTTAAAAAAACAGCCGCATGTAAAGACTCATCAAAGGGATAGGGATCAAAATTTAGAAGAAACTTTATTTTTAAAATGATAAAATAAATGATTATTAATTTGAATTATATTAAGATTTTGAATATAATAATCATAGTTAATTTGATTAAAGCACGTTGAGTTAATGTCCAATTATGTTTTATCGCATCTAACTTGTTCCAGTAAATTGAGTTATAAATTTTAATTTGCATTAATATTTGCGTCACACCCTGTACATAACAAAATTCTTCAAAAGTATACTTGGGCATGCGCTGTGAATACGCAAACATGTGACTTGATTACAATAAAAAGTGAAATTCGGCATACAAGTAAGTATAAATACGTTTGAATTAAAAACAATATAATATTAACCATTTAAATTTTTAGAACAAATGATATTCCCTTTGGACATGCATACATGTTGTTGCACATCATGATTGTTACAAAGGATTGAAATTATGAACATAACAATAAAATATCAATGTCAACAATGAAGTTCTCACATAAAATGTCCTCCTTTTCTTGGTTACTGCTGATGAAGTTGATTGTAGAAAACAGCTCCTTCGAACTCTAACTCTGCTCCTCGAACATCCAAATTTTCTTTTATATAAACAGCTTATACGTTTAGGTAAGTTTTACTAATGTTATTATAATATTGACGAATCTTTATTTTAGGATCATCACTTCTTCTTATATTTATTTCAAAATAAGTTTTGAAAGGCATGGATCGTTGAAGGATATTATAAATTAAACACACTTCCAATAAATAAGGTGTATAATGATAAAACACGAAGATAACACAATTAAATAACCATAACAACGTAAACAATGTAAACTTAAAACAAACAATATCGAAACTGCGGAAATATTTTCATTAACTATTGATAACCTCCGATATTGAAATTTAAAAGGTAAACTAACCTTAATTTAATTATTTCCCGACAAAAGACTATCACTTGTTTCTATAACACTTCCGATACTAAAATCGCACTTTGTTTTTAACGAAGTGACGTTATTTTGTTTAAAAAGAGTATTTTCAAAATTTGGCAACACCTTACTTTGGCAAGCTGTTGAAACAGAGGAAAATTAAGAGAGATTGTAAACCTTCTATTTATATGATTTTGGGTAACGACCAAATCTTCGATTGTTCTCTATAGTTACCAAGAATATTTCCTAAATTCTGATTGGCTACAGCAATTTTTACATTACGATATAATTTCAAAAGCCCATAACTTTTGCCCCCGTAAACCTTTCTTAAAACTAATAACATTTTCATAATCTACATAATTTTCTCTATAATTTGAAACCAAACACGAACTAATTCCTACACTTAATAACTAAGTTAATTTTCACACTTAATTATTGATTTTATGCTAATTTTATGTATTTTACAGGCCTGAAATTGATTTCTACATGAATATGGGATGCTACTACCCCTAAATATTCATCTTTTACATGCCTACGGCCAATTTGAAAGGAAAATTATTTTAATTTTTCCAACACTCTTAAAAACTAAATTTGACAAAATGGACACAAATATAGTGAATTGTAACTTGAAATTGAGGCTACCTTACTATTTTTGCCTATACTAATTTATTTTACACAAATTGTCTCAATATAAAATACTTTTACATAAATTTTATGTGAGGAAATAACATAACCTCATATTGTTAATACAATTTTCAGTGTAAAATTTTACTTTTAACCACTATAACTGTTTGTGAAAGTGTTTAAACTTAATGTTCATGTCTCAAATTAATTTATTTTACCACTTTCGTAGGTTCATAAGTTCGTCTACGACTAGTGTCGAAATGTTGTAAATCACTAGTTTAAGGTCATTAAATGTTGATTAAACACAATAATCCCAGAGCTGCTGCTTGATTTATGTTTTATAGTTACTCACTAATGTACTTGTTCTGTTTTTCGTAATTTTAGCACTGATATGTGTTTATCGCACTAACACGAATGTTTTCATGAATCTTGGCTGCGTACATGTGAATTGTGACATTGATACCAGCCTATATCTAGTTTTTAACATTATTTTTGTCAACTACAACTTGTATCACATGTCGTCAGGGAACATTATGTTTAAAATACTTATTAAACTAAATAAAACTTGAATTAAGTCATAACCATAACAAACATACCCTATACTTCAATGTAATGTGCTGTCGACTATACTTATTTAACATTATATTAAAAATATTTAAATTTAAAAACATCTCAATGTTTATTAACCATTCTTATCTAGAATTATATAATATTATGTACCATTTTGTACCAACTAAAGAAATAATTCACTATGTGACTTACTTATTACTTGAATGTAATTTGAATCATCTCAACATATATATATATATATATATATATATATATATATATATATATATATATATATTAATATATATGTATAGATTAACATTAGTATTCTAATTTTGGGAATGTCAGATAGGTATTTCTCTTTCTGTTTCATTGCCTTAATAAATTGAAGTTTTTTAAATTAGACATTAAATGTAGCTTGTTGAACTAAAATAAAACGTATATCAGGAGCCGTTAGTGATTTCATTTCTTTCTTCAATCTGTTATCGTATTTTAAAAGAATTATAAGATGTGGGTACAAAATTGTTTTTTTATTACGTAAGCTTGAGGCGCGTCGAGTTAAATGGTTGCGCATTTCTTCTTTAAAGCTTATCGAATCCTTTCGTTTAATATTTCCATTAGGAAGATGTAAAATTTGGTTACTCCACCATGATTAGTTTTGATTAAGCCGTAGGCTTATCAGTTTTTGGAAGTAGCATGTTTTCGTCGGGTGAAACTTATAGCTTTAATTTTTTTTTGGTTTAGATAATCGCAGGTGACGCTCGGGAAGATGAGGTAAGAGGAAAGGAGACATTATTGGTGTTTTTACGGGCAGTCAAGTCCATGATGTAGTGGAAGGCTCACGTCTGTTTTCTGTTTGCGGTTTTCGCAATATACGTAAAAGGGGTTAATGTAGTGGGTTGAAACAAGTTATATCATACCGAGCGTATATCGAACATTACCGTAGGAGAACACTCCGCTTCCATTTATATGGGATAATATTGAGTTTTACCACATTCCCGGGTTATTTTATCGTTCTTGCGATTTATCAATAGTGATATTTTTCGGTCATAGAAGTAACGGATTCTAGTGTTTTTTGAAGTTCTGAACCTTCGTTCTGTTGACCGGCTTTAACGCATTGTGGTTATGCGGATTAATTTAACGAGATCCTGGTTAATAGGTAGTTTCACGAATATTATACAGCTCAAGAAAATAAAATACAAACTTACTGTATATAGTGCCGCTTTAATTAAGTGTAGATTAACGTTAAAGAACACTTTGTAAATAACACAATACTCGCTAGTATTGTTAAATATTTGTGCATTCACGATAAATGAGATGAAAAATTAGTCACTTGTGTGCTTTTGATTGAATTAACTGTCGTAAATTTAGTTCGAGTAATTATAAATGTAGAGTGGCCGTTTGTGAGATATTATTTGGAGAACGTTACCGTAGAAATTCAGTGGAGCCCTATCGAGTCAGCACCTGTTGTGCACGACCTAGTACATTGTAGTCCAGAGGAAGGAGAGTAGTCTATTGTCGTTGGTGCTAATTGAGGTAGACTTTTACTTCTTTATGCTGCTGGTGATAACAATAAATTGTGTTTTTTGTATTTCTGTGGAGGATGCATTCGCTTGCTTCGTGTAAATTATTGTATGAGAGCCCTTCAGGCGTATTCATTCACACGATTTATTTGCTAATATCCCGAATTTTTTTATCTGTGTAATGTGAATTGAAAGTTTATTTCACAAAGAATAAATTTATGTTACCGATATCTTTATTGTTTCCGCTATACTGTTTAAAAGGCTGTTATTGATACTATGGATTTGCAAGCGCCGACTGAATTTGATTATTTTTTTTTGGTTTCTTGTTTTGAGTTGCAAAATTTAATGGTTTTTTGTAACTGTACGTACTAAAATTTAATATACAAACGCCATAATATACGACCATTGTTAATGTTTGTAACTGTTTCATTAATAAGTATGAATCTATTGTGACTTTGTCCTCTGTACCTGCGATTTTGCTGACGTAAAGTAATAGTTAAAAGATTAAATATTTTGATTCGTGTGTAAGATTTCTAGTGTCTAGTAATTTTACAGCGACAACATCCATTTATCGTTCACTTTGAGTGTAATCAATTTTATTGAAATTAGACAAGTTTCTAAAGTAACCTTTTGAAGTGTTATTAAACTTTAACGCAGTGCTAATGACAAATGAGAATTTTTAGATTTTAGCGTTTGCTATTTTAATTTTGGTAATAAGTCACTTTAAAAGAGATTTAAAATAATAAAATAACGTAATTATCAAGTAAGACAGTCGTTGACCGATCAGCTATTTGGTTTTGCATACGATAGTTTTGCGAATAGTCGCAATTTTTTAAGTTTGTTTCACTTACCGACAACCGAGCTGGTAGCGTAGTGGTGACACGATCTGCTTAGCATTCGGGAGGTAATGGGTTCGATTCCCGTTACCGTCTACCTTGTATGAGATTTATTCAAGGAGTTTTCCTCATACACATGTAGCGGCATGGTCGCTGCGTATATGCACACCATGTGCGGCTGCTTAGGCGAATGCTGGGGTAGTATTTTCTCCGAGAACCCTAACTCCGTTCCTTCCGATCCTGTCCTGACCACACCCATCCTTAATCCCACCATACATATATACGTATTGTGTGTATGCTGGGAATCCATGACTGTGGCTGAATGTGCTCGGAAAGCTCGAGCAGCCAGCCCTCCCCCAGGTGGAGGGAATGAAATACTTGGCCTTTCCTTTCCTTCTTTACCGACACCGTAGTACCTGGATTTACCAAAAGTTAAGCAGTTTGTTATTTGTTTGAGTATGAGCTGCGTAATTTTTCTCGAATTTAGGAATAACTATCCCGATTTCGTCGTTTATTACATTTTCGATCGCGTTTAGTTTAGTGGGGACGCTTTTTTTTCCTTTTCGTTTTGAAATTCAATAATTAATTACCGTTTTGATCAGTGGCGAAACTACAAAATTTTTCTGGGGAGGCCAGGCCCACGGGCTCTTTTGGGAGGGTGCGTATAAAAATTTTGTTGGGGTGTACACACCACTTTTTATAGATGCATGCGCATGAAAACTACGTCAATCTTGTTTTCACTCTCAATTTTAAACAGTTTTGGTTTTCTTCATCATGGTTTGTCATATACCTACTTTAAGTAAAAGACTTTCTTGTTTTCACATTTTATTTAGGAAATATAACATATAAGTATGAATAAAAAAACTTTAAACTAATTTTAGTTTTCTATCTGTTTTATAAAAACAGAGAGAACTTGTTCAGCCGACAATTTCTGCTTAACTAAAGCATTTTCGATACAGAGAAGTGATAAATTTGAAAATCTATCTTGTACCATTGTGGTTCTCAGCTATGTTTTTATCCGCCTCATAGCGGAGAAACTTCTTTCGCAACCAGGTGAACTGATTGGAAGGCCTACAGCAATTTGTAAAGATTTGGAGTCAGATCCCCTTCACTTGAACTTTTAGATTTTCCAACGTGATTTCAAGATTTTTATTTTTGAATAAATTTCGTATCACTAAAACTTCAGTTTGAAGTGTTGAGGTTTCGATATTGAAGGCCCTCTGATAATTGGCGACGAACTCAAATGCTTGATCCAAATCTAGCTTCATAAAGGAATCAATCGATCTTGCAAGGGAAGATTTTCAAATCGTTTTTCATATTGCCAATCACGTTGTCCATGACTTGGTAGTAAATGTTGACTTTCCAGTATTCGAGAGCTGTAGTTCCTGCAGGTATGTCGATCAGAGATGATTTACCCAGGGTTGAGTCAGATAGATATTCGTTAAGCCTTAGTGATTGCTTCCTTTTTTGAAATCCTTAAAGGCTCCAAACAAATGTCTTGTTCTCCTGAGAATTTTTCTATTTCACTCCACAGGTCCTCAAATTTTTCCTCTTCTCTTCAAAGCTACTTATAGTGCTATCTATGATATCACTAGCCTGACCTAGTGTGGCATCTTTTCTCTGAAAATATTTACTTAGTACATTTGCGACCATTAACACTGAATAGAAGACGAACAAACAAACGATAAACTGTGGCTTTATCATTGATACCTGTATTCCAAGTAGTTCTACAGAATTTTTGTCTCGCCCTTGTTCAATTTCCTCATCCAGAGCATTTCGAATTGATTGGAAATTTTTCAAAAGAGATTTGCAATTTTCATATCGACAACTCCACCTGGTACTGCTAAGACTTCTCATTTCGCCCCCCGACTTTATACCTAGAGCATCACGGGCGTTTATGAGATGAGAGTGATGACCGGGTTGAGAAAAGTGGACGTATATTGCCTCCAGAGTGTTGAAAAATGCAGCTGCAGTAGACACATTAGCACAACTGTCGACAATTACCAAGTTCATCCTGTGTGCCAAGCAATGAAAGTAAATGGCTTGTGAATGATCCTCCTTATTTTGGCTTGTAGTCCTTGGTGTTTCCCAGACATAACACTGGCTCCATCATAAGATTGGCCAATTAATATGGCGTTATTCAACAAACTGCATTTACTTAGATACTTTTTAATAAGTATTTTTAAACTCTCGGCATCTCTAGAAGAAGAACAATCTACGAAACCAAAAAACGTTCCTCAACTTCCAAGCCTACGGTATATCTGATTGCCACGGACAATTGTTCTTGTTTGTAGCATCTAGCTTCATCAACCATTATCGAAAAAACCACATTGCCGCACTTCTTCTACAATCTGTTCAATAACAAGTTGAGATGCGATGCTTATTATTTCATTTTGTATTTTGGAACTGCAATAACTGATATGTCTGTCTAGATGCATCGAAAAATTCGTGTCATGTTTTGCCATAAGTTCACCCAACTCCAGGAAATTTCCTCGGTTAGTAAATGTTGCGTCTTCTCGGTGTCCTCGGGTGGCAGCCCTTGACGTGTCAAGTATAAAATCATGTCGATTAATTTTATCATATAATCTCGGTTCTGTATTATCATTTCTTCATGTTGTATGGTTAGCTTCTTATGAACATCTCCGGCCTTCAAGGAATGCTTGTAGCCTACAAACCTTTACATACAGTCACTGTGAGCCAAAGATGTGTCATGTTTTTCAGCGACTCACTTAGTTTCCTCCAATTACTGAACCCATTAATCGAAAACTTTTCATTTTGATCTCGAATATTTGCAGAATGCCGAAAATGTCTGCAGACAAAGCAGAACGCTTTATGTAACTTCACACTATATTCAAGCCACTGATAAGTATCAAAGAATTGAGACGAAAACGATCTCCGTCTATCTCCAAATGAACTTTTTGAAAAACAACCCTCGGGCCCCTTGGCTGCGAAGGACCACTATCAAGAGTTCCCAGATCTTGATCTTCTGGATCATTTCGTCCTCTTTAATTTGTTTCTGCAGATGTAAAAACATCGGATGTTTTGCTACCTTGCCCTTCTTCAGCGGCTTTATTTACATCTTCTCGTATGCCTCCACCAACATTTTCTATATTTGAAGTTGAAGATTGCGTTAAATCACAAGCTATCTCAATATTTGTTGTTGAGTCACATACTGGAGTAGACGTTTGCCTTGTCTCAGTCTCATCTTTTCGGTTGATTTGTGGCAGATTTGAAAAACGATCGTATGTGTTTGAATTTCTTCATGTTCAAACCGCCCACAATCTGCAATCTGCAACGCAAATAAAAACAAATTTATAAACATCGAAGCTAACTGCTCGGATACTGATGGGGAAACAAGTAAAAGACGTGAAAGAAAGTACAAATCAAAATCCCTTTGCAGTTTTAACTTTAAACTATTATTATTATTATTAGCTGAAACTTGTGACGTAATCTTTCCTTTTTTCACCCATCAAAATTTTAACATCTTATAATACTCTAAAACAAACATACAAATAAGTAAAATTACCTTAGTCCTTAGTTGTTTGCGGCAGTTGGCCTTGGCAGTGGCTATTTGTTTGCTTTGATGTTTCTTTCACACAGCACTATGCTTTCAGCACAGAAGACTCAGAACATGGAACACCGAACACAGGTTATATTGGCACTTGGCTCATAATAATAATAATAATAATAATATTACATAAAACATTGAACATAACTATAACAAGTACTAACCCCATGAATTCATCGTGCGTTGCAGCGTTGCTTATATAGGTATCGATGACGCAAGCAACGCTTCTCGAATCTTCTAGAAGTTCGATGACTAATAATTTACGTAAGCTGCTGTCTGCGTCTGCCGAGGCATCGTAATTATGATTCATACATCTAGATTGTTCGGAATAATGAGTTACGATTTCCGGTATGTTACACTATTTTTAAGTTTCAAGTCTCGCTTCCTTTATAGAAAGTTATCTTTTAGAATGTTAATGTAAACTGTATGTAAACTAATCTAATCTACTAATCTTTGCGGCGCCTTTATGCTTGCTGGGTTTACTACATGCTATTGTTTATGTATCAACACTCAACGCATATCAGTATCATGAACCAAAACAATTCCAAGAGCAGCACAGTCACAGTCAGCAGTCTACCGCCGCCGCGCGCTTAGCTAAACAAATATTATTTCGCTGATACAACTTATGCTCGAATGACGAATATTCTAATGTCCTTACATAATAAATAATAATTAATAATTGTACTTATCACTATTACTACTCGTTTGTTTATCGCAATGGTTTAAGATTTAACGAATTAAGTTGTTAGATGGAATTTAACATAAGAATGAAAAATGGGAAAGTGCTCCGTTTTTCTGGGGTGTGTCACAGCTTGCCTGGGGTGTGCCTGGCACACCTTGCACCTAGTTTCGCCACTGGTTTTGATTAGTTATTTTTGGGTATTTGAGCCTATGATTTTAGCGCTAAGCTTATCGAAATATTTAATTAGTTTTAGTTTGTTATCGCAATTTTGCCTTTACGGGTTGAATGGTATAATGAGTATTTTGGCCTGTAACACTATATAAATGATCAAAGATTAGTGCATGACGCAATTTTTTTTGTTAAGAGGAATTCGCTTTAGTGCTTTGAAAATATAAAACAGTTAAAATATAAGTCTCAGTTATTGTAAGCAAGCCTAATTCCTTAAATAAATTTTTACAAGAACAAGTATGTGATTGATGAGATATCATCCCAATTAATTTCTGTTATAGTAGTCAGAACAGTTTACTAAAAGTATCACCCCGTTGTAGAGTACGGAGTGTACGTGTATATAGCAATGATGCACAAGAATATCAAGATTAACAATATCTTTTAACCTCCTTAGTATAAAACACTGTATTAAAATCATTTTCCATAAAGGTTTGATGTGAGAATGCCAAGATAAGCTATGATTGATGACGGTACCAAGAAACTAGCAGTTAACCCTTGGTGTTGGACGCTATAAGCTTCACCATATTGCCTGACTAATCAACTGTTATTATTAATTTGCCTTGAAAATACTAACAAGGTTATTACTTATTACAGTGTTTAACATGATAGCACTATTTTTACAGTAACCATTCATGTTATAAGCACATGCATTTTCAACACAACGTAAGACTGTGGTGTTATCTGATAAAGTTAAAGCAAAAGAATCGTCAGTGAATAAGGTTATAAATTTAGTACCAAAATAATTAGTCACATTATTGAAAAATATGCTAAATACTAACGGTCCCAGTGTGTTTCCTTGCGGGACTCCACTGCTTACGCTTTTCGAGAAGTGATAAAATACTCCATCAATGTTTAACCAAATGTTTTGGTTTACTAAAAATGAGGTTCAGATACTTTATTATCTAATTCTAGATTTTGTATAACTACATTGATATATTTTGAGATGGTATCTATTCTCGATAGTCCGTTTTGGATTACAGTTTAATAGTCTAGCGTGAAAAATGTTCTTACCAATCTTTGAGAAAAAGCAGAGCAATGGTACAGGTCAATAACTAAAAATCATATTTCCGATATTTTTTATATACAGACATCTCTAAGGCTTATTTAATACTGCAATGAAATACAACCTTGTTTTAACAATTTACGTGTGCAAAGACGAATAAACAATTATGAATTCTGTTCTATTCCATTGGCTTATGATTAATAGCAATAATAAAAAATGTCATCACTTTTAATATGAAATTCCTTTTCCGAGTATTCATATACTTAAAGGTTTTCAGATCGATGATAACAACCTTGTATATACACGCATATTTAAATAAGCCTGTTGAATACAACAATATCAACACGAATGAAGCAAAAAGGTTGATGACTATTTAACTACTACATTTCCAAACTCCATTAATCAAACCAAACTTATGTTATCAACAGAAAACACGCAAATCGATGTTCAAATAATATTTATGATGTTAACGCTGAGTTTGAAGAACGAATTGAAAAACTTAAACCAAAATCTTATCGTTCTTTTCTTTTGTAAACTTAGTTAAAACTTCAACTTAGGCGAATATTTGTTGTAGAAGGTTTATAGTTTAATAAGTTATTAATTGAGAAGTTAATTAAAACGATAGAGGCAAAGTTTTTAGTGCTTGGAAAATGAAGACGAAAGTTTGGAAGTCGAATGCATTTCCTTGAAAAGATTGAGTTCAAGAATGGTATACAAATTATAGACTTTGTCGTTAAATGTATAAATTAGGAGTTCTTATCAATATTTAAACTTTTATTAATTATTCAGTAGGTTATTGTAGCTTTATTTATTAAGTTGTTTTGTTACGATGGCGACATTAAGAGATATTTATGAATGTACTAATATTTTTTTGTTCTTTTGAAACTCATTCATATTGATGTAGAATGGCTATTTTTATTCGTATTTCGAGGATCAATAAATACATCATGAACAACATAGTCATTTTCTATACTGTTAATGACACTGATGTGACCACACACATACCATGTAAGCGATTTCTTTATTAAGTTTTATATTGTATTTTGAGACCCTTTAATGTGTAATTTTTAATTCACACGATTTCAATATTACCACCTTTAGTATTTGCTTAACTCTGCTGTTACCTTTGTGTCTATATGACCCGAAATTAAATTGTTTAGATAACTTTTTTGTTTATTAATATCTAAACTTCGTAGTTAATGACCATGTTTATAATCCATTAAAGAATGAGGTGGCTTGTTCGTTTTAATAAATTTTTTTAAACATGATTGATACATTGATGTTCCTCTGGTCTTTATGACCCGAGGCTGTAATACATTAGTAGGACGTATAAAGGAGGGGGCACGTTTTAAATGTAAAATACCTTTCGGTCAGAATTTAACCAAATTTTGATATGTTCTAGAACTTGACCAATTGATCAAATGTCTTCATTGCCGGAAAGCTCAAAGGTCAACAGTTTTTGATATACAGGGTCTGTAATATCACTATTTGATACTTTCAATATATCATAAAATGGACATTTTTGCCAATATTAACGCAAAACTTAGTGGAATGTTATTTTTTTGTGCTATTGGTTACAACCTTTTCTTTACTTTCATTATTTTTGTACATACACCTGATATACAGGGTGAGACCAAATATATGTATCTGAAAAGAATTATACGGTGGTATTGTTTTGATATTTTGGTGAATGGAAGTTAACACATATATATGTCCATTTAAATTATTACTGCAAGTTAAGTCCCCTAGACGTCCGTTATACAGAGTGTTTCATTTCTTTAATAGATTTAATTGAGTATTATTATACTTCCTAGTTAATTTTCTGATAACTTAATTGAAATGTCTATATTAAAATAAACTATTTGCTAACTGTATATACCTGCATAATAGTCACGATGTGTTTATACTGATACTGGGTGTCCAAGTACAAAGGACCAAAGCGATATCTTAAACTTCATATAGGTACGGAAAAAACTGTTAATATAAAAATCCCTTGCAATTGGATGTCGTTGCGAAATACAAAGCTTTTGGAGATTGACAGATAGAAAGGTTAGATGTGCTTCATTTATTATGCTCACTATATTCTAATAAAGTTATATTTAGTATTTACTTATTCGTTTAAACCAAAACCGTAATGTGGTATTGCGCTTTTCTTCTGCTTTTATTCGTACAACTAGATTTTTTCTGATTTTGCACTTTTCTTTACGTTTTTCATACTACAATTACTATGTTTTTCTATTCCAAAACTTATAAAATAACAACAACATAGTAGGTGGCTATGAAACGTCAAAAATTAATCCACTAATTAAGTGATATTGTTGATGCTTAGTTGCAAATCTACTTTTGAATTAAAATCGTTGAAGAGTTTATGTGAAAATGAATCGAATTCCATGTTTTGCTTGTGGAAATGCTTTAGTTCCTAGGGTTATGGTGATAATAAGTGGTGAGGTAAATGCAAGAAAGCAGGAAATTGTGATTGCACGTCGCCGAAGCAAATCTACCAGAGCGGGTCATAGTAGAAGAAACTCGAATCTGCAATGTCTGCAATATTTTGATTGTAAGGAAATTCAAGCAATAGACAATAACCCAAATTGTTTGCGATTAAATGTGCTACAAAGGTCAACTCACTTATGCTGCAGTTGTAACGATGGGAATGATATACATAAAATATCCATGAAAGGTAGAATTAATATTTTTGTGCCAGAAAATACGTACTGCTGTAATATTCATTTGGATGAGAATGGTAATCTGTTTGAGTTTCTACTCCCTGGGTTACGATATGTAAATCGGCCATTATTAGCAGGTAATGAGATTTATATTTTGTTACAAGCATGACGTAAGGAAATTAAGAAAAAAAGCTACCACACGGCTTACGAAGACGAAAATAACTTCACAGATTCTCAATTTAAAGCAGTTTCTCCTATAACCAAAGATCAATTTAATAATCTTTTCTACTTTTGTGACCCCGTTAGAATAGGAAATTCTTTGAGATATGTAAGTAAAAAGATCTCTTAGCATTCCTGTGAGTTACGACAAGGTCTTAGTGATAGTTTTTAGCGGTTATTTTAATTATTCCACAAGACAACAAGCCAGTTTAGCTATGTCTCTAGTTAGACAATCTTTTCTGCAAGATTTGTACCACAAAATATTGGATTTACTACTACAACAAGAGACAGCTACATCGAAAATCATGTAACTCCTTTTGCAAATCGTCTATATAATCAAAACCTGGATCGGCCTCAAGTTATAGTGTATAATGACTGTACTTATCTAGAAATAGAGAAAAGTTCTTGTTTTAAAGTATTGCGACAGTCCTACTGTACTTATAAGGGTAAACATCTTATCAAGCCATCTCTGCTTGTTGCCCCGAGCGGATTTATTCTAGACATTCAAGGGCCATATTTCTCAAATTCTGAAAACAACGATGCTAACATACTTATAAGTGAATTTAATAAAGATGTGAATGGAATGCGTGAATGGTATAATGAAGGAGATATTTTCATTCTGGACCGCAGGTACTTGGATGCTATTCCAGCTTTAAATAGATTAGGTATTAATTTTAAAATGCCAGCTTTTTGCCCAGAGGTCAGCTACAGTTATCCACAGAAGAGGCTAATGATAGTCGTCTCGTTACGAAAACCAGGTGGATCGTAGAAGCACACAATGGGCACTTAAAATCAATTTTAAATTTTTAGCTTTAAGATAAAACACCCCACATTTGTAATATTGCTAATTTTCTTAAAATTACTGGAGTAATTATAAATAAATATTTTCCACCCATTTTAATGCAAGATGCTACTATTGAGCTAGCTGAAAATATTCTTCAAAAGTTCAAGAGCCAAATGTTGTTCAAGCCAGGGTTGAGGAGAAAACTTACGCGCTAGAAGGGGCAGATGGTTTGATCTAAATGAAATTATCGTTCCCTCATTCCCACGTTTGTTACATTACTATCTTACAGAGTTAACTGTAGGTATTTTTCAATTAAAGCTTGCTCCTTCTTATATACAGGACAATGAAATAGAGGACCGCCAGGTTCAATATCAATTTGATGAAAACTACGAACCCGGTTTTATACGGGTAAGGATATATTCTCGCCTCAGAAATGCTACTCGTTACCAGCGGTGGATTGAATTTGGCCGAATAATGAGGAAGAAGAACCTAACCCAATATTAGGTACTTACTGCACCTGCAAGACTGGTGCCAGAACTTTAGGTACCTGTTCTCATGTGGCAGCTGTACTATGATCTTTAGGATACGCTAGGTATCAAGAGCTAATCAAATATCCTTCTACAAATGTTTTAAATCATTTACTAAATGCAAATAATGTGGAGGTGATAGACATTTAACATTTGATTATGCAACTTTTGATTTCTACGACAATGGTTATACCAAGACCAAAAATTATTTACTGTTTTCTGCCTCATCAGTTCAGTTAACTGATATCTTATTAAGCTTAGATATTTTAATATATTAAAATACGTTCATTAACGCTTCTACATATACATTTCTTATTTCCAATGACTGTACAAAGCGGTAGTGATGATGGAGGTAGACCTGCGAAACCAGTCTGTCGATGGTGTGAACAGTGAAGACACTAGTACCTATCTTAAAGAATTTTCTTTTCTTAGTTTTGCAAAATAAAGATGAACTTCGACAAGCGCCTTCTTTATCTAAAGAATCTACTGAAAATTTTATTAGAAAATAGTGAGCATAATAAATGAAGCACATCTAACCTTTCTATCTGTCAATCCCCAAAAGCTTTGTATTTCGCAACGACATCCAATTGCAAGGGATTTTTATGTTAACGGTTTTTCCGTACCTATATGAAGTTTAAGATATCGCTTTGGTCCTTTGTACTTGGACACCCAGTATCAGTATAAACACATCGTGACTATTATGTAGGTATATGCAGTTAGCAAATAGTTTATTTTAATATAGACATTTCTATTAAGTTATCAGAAAATTAACTACGAAGTATAATAATACTCAATTAAATCTATTAAAGAAATGAAACACTCTGTATAACGGACGTCTAGGGACTTAACTTGCAATAATAATTTAAATGGACGTATATATGTGTTAACTTCCATTCACCAAAATATCAAAACTATACCACAGTATAATTCTTTTCAGATACATATATTTGGTTTCACCCTGTATATCAGGTGTATGTACAAAATAATGAAAGTAAAGAAAAGGTTGTAACCAGTAGCACAAAAAATAACATTTCACTAAGTTTTGCGTTAATATTGGCAAAATGTCCATTTTATGATATATTGAAGGTATCAAATAGTGATGTTGCAGACCCTGTATATCAAAAACTGTTGAGCTTTGAGCTTTCGGGCAATGAAGACATTTGATCAATTGGTCAAGTTCTAGAACATATTAAAATTTGATTAAATTCTGACCGAAAGGTATTTTACATTTAAAACGTGGCCCCTCCTTTGTGTTTCCAATTATTTTATATTGAAATTTGAGGATAGATAATATGCATATCATCACATGCTTGTTCAAATGTACCTACCTATGCGAGTTACTACAGCATTTTCGGCACGTCTGTAGCCGCGTGTGCAAGTCGAAACAGGAACAGACTTGCAACTTGCAGCAGGTATAAATATCATATCGCAGTATGCAACCGACAGTTTTGTTTGTTACGTTGCAGAGTAAAGTGCGGTTTCATTTACGTACTACTAGCTCTCCTAAAGTGCTGAAATAGCAATAACGGCAAAAAATATCTTAGTGTTGAAGACTTAGAAAAACTTATTGATAATTTGAGTGACATTAGTGACGATGAAGCTTCTGAAGAGGAAGATCATATCAGTGAAGATAGTGATTATGAACATTCAGACGATGATTTTTCGACGATGCTGGACGGACAAATACTACGCAATTGATTCCACCTGCTCAATCGTTTCAATCTAAAGATAATGCCATAACTTGGATGTTAGATCCATTTCCGCAATCAGGGCGTGCAACTAGTGCAAATATCATAAAAGTCGCTCCAGGTCCAACTAGATGCAGCAATGCACGAGTCCAGGATGTAAAATCTACATTTCAGCTATTTTCAATAATTCTCTGGAAAATATCATTTTGAAACAAACATCGAAGGTCGTAGAGTGTACGGTTACAAGTGGCAAGAATTAGATGACATTACGTTGCAGGCGTACACAGGTTTGTTACTGTTAGGAGGAGTTTACAGATCGCATGATGAATCTACCAGAAGTTTGGTGAATGCAGAAGCAGTCAGACCTCTTTGTCGCGCAACAATGTCGTTGAAACGATTTTATCATATATCACGCGTGTTACGATTTGATAATGAAGAAGATCCTCAAGAAAGAAGGCCACGGGATAAGTTGGCTATTATTAGAGAATTTTGGGACAAATGGGCTGAAATACTACCAAAATTGTACAATCCTGGGCAAAACGTAACTGTGGACGAGCAGCTGGTTGCATTTAGAGGTCGTTGCCCATTCAAGCAGTATATACCAAGCCAGCAAAATATGGCATCAAAATATGGACGCTTTATGATAGTGCAAGTTCTTATGCTTTAGAAGTTCAAGTATATACGGGAAAACCACCTGGGACGGATCAGGGGCTGAGAGTACTTTTAGACCTTACTTATGGACTAATAGGTCAGAATCTAACTTGTGACAATTTCTTTACATCGTACAAATTGGGCCAAATGCTTCTCAAAAGAAATCTTACTATGTTAGGGACTGTCAGGAAAAGCACGCTTGGGCTACCATGGAAGTAAATAACGTTGTGCATAGTTCCAAATTTTATTTTACTAAAGATACCGCAGTTGTGCCTTATATTCCAAAAAATACAAGAAGGTCATTCTAATGAGTACGTTTCATAACCAGAAACAAATAAGCGACAGAGAAGACAAAAAAAACACAAATTATACTTGATTATAATTCTACAAAAGTAGCAGTTGATACATTAAATCAGCTAATCGGTGCATACACATGTAAACGAAAAACAAATCGATGGCCCATAATCTTATTTTACAACATTTTAGATACCAGTGGCTACAATGCTTTCGTCTTATGGCGCGAAATAAATCAGACTGGAATAAAAATGTTTTGTTCAAAAGAAGACTGTTTTGGAACAACTGGGCATACAATTGGTAAATCCTTACATTTTGTCCAGAAAACATCTTCCCGTAATGAACAAGCAGCTGCAATTGCAACAGCTATTCAACAACCGTTGGTGGAAAATTCTACCGCACCTCTTCCTGGAACTAACAACAAAACAAATGAGCACGCTGCAAATTTTGCCCTTCTAGATCTGATAACAAAACTAATATGACCTGCATTCAGTGCAAAAAATATTTGTGTAAAGAACACGTGACCTATTACTGTCTCGACTGTAAGAAGTAGCGGATCATATCAATTATTAGATATTTTTATTACGTTTTCTTTTTATTTAAATTTGGTTGAATTTATTGTAAGTTTCACGTTTCATATAAAAAACATTGCATTGGAGAAATAAAGTCAATAAATGTATAAACATTGTTGCTATTTTGGTTTTAATTCATATTTCAGGAGTTCGGGTTATTATGACCCGAAGGAGCACGCACAAGTGTATAGTCTTATCGAGGAGAACAGCAGGGTTAATGTTTGCGTAAAAAGACCATGTGTACCAATCCCAAAGACGCGCAGTAGTCATTTTCTCGGACCAACCGAAATTTATCCAAAATACAGAAAGCAATATGGCATCTTCCTTTACAACTCATTAATCGATATAGAAATTGTTTTTTTGTCCATTTATTTAGAATAATATATTTTGTTAGTTTATGATTATTATAATTTTGTCTTATAATTTATAATTTTTTAATTTTGTGTGCATTTTAGTCACAGGGTGTGACTAATTCTACATTTGAATACGGCGCTACATTCTGGATAAAAAATTTTATTGGCTGTCGTCTATTCTTCGGCCGGTCATTATGTGGAATGCTACACCTGGTCCGTTAACATCATGGGTTTAACCAAACCCTATACTAAAGTAGAGGTGTACACGCTCATACGCACATATGCGCAAAACCATACATATGAACACATACCCAGAAAAAGAGGCCGAGATAAACGAGCAAAATTGCTGACTGACAAAACCGCCCATAAATAAATTGCATGCTGTAAAAGAACCCTTCACAGCCCATGTCAGACTAGTCCTAAGTTTTGTCGTGCAAAAGGCAAATCAACTGTTTTATATTTCCTTTCAAGTTTTTGCAATATGTGCTTTCCCAATATTTCTCTGTGCAAGAAAGAACAATACCTCGTTTGGAACACCACGACCTTCCAACCTGCAAAATGGAAATTAAAACAAATGAAATAATTTTAATAACATTTCTTTAAGGATAATTATGCAACGTCTTTTGAGAAGTTCATTACGAAAATAGGCAACATTATAAACGCAACAACAACAATCTTTGTCAAATAGACGTTTAAAACTTCATGACAGACAGAGGTTACAAGACATCTAGACGCTAACTTAAATAAAAAATGAAATAATTTGTTTGCACGATTGAACTTTTCGTTTATTTACCATATCTGTTTCAACACAGTACGATACGTTAACTGGTTGCGAGGCCCAACTCGTCGGTAAGATTTTACTTACCAACGTAAAATTATGTATAGGTACTACATTTCACAACAATAAGAACAAAATATTTGGACATTCCTGTTTAAAACATTACTTTTGACTTTTCATTTATTTAGTAGAAATTTAATAATTTCAATTGTGGTAAATTTAATACAATCGTACAAAACAGTATGAGCATCACGAACATTAAGGGTTGTACCGGTCTCCGGCCAAACATGGCCGTCGATCGGTTAACGACCTACTGTTCTGGATACTCAATATATTATAATTTCAATTTTGTTAGGATAACTATGCAACCTCTTTTTATAAGTTCATAACGAAAACAGGCAACGTTGTAAAAACAAAAACAATAATCTGTGTCAGAATGACGTTTAGAAGTTCATGTTAGGTAGATATATATATATATATATATATATATATATATATATATATATATATAATAATTATAAATACATGTTAACGTAAAGAAATTCCAAAGCCGCTTCTATAAAAATGTCAATAAAACAGCTTTAGCATTTTCAATCATATTTAATTAATTTTACATTTCGCTTTGTATTAAAAAACTTTATAAAGAAAATTTATGTAAAATTAAATTTTTTGTAAAAATATGTTATTATCGTGATTCAAATATTGAAAAACTTGAACTAACGCTTAGGAATTTTTTGCCGCTGAATTACGTGTTATATCAAAAACTGCATAGAACATAATCGATTTCTTTAAGATCTATATATAAGTATTTTGAAATATGCAACTGTTTTAGAAATATTTGATAAAAACAAAAACTACCTCTTCTGCGCCGCTGGATTTCACTAAGCTCTGAGACAAATGAAAACAAGCTGAAATACAAACGTTTAAATACGTAGGTATTTTGTTTCTGGAGTTATCGTCGATATAACATACATCCACAGACATACACCCAGCACACACACACACACACACACACACACACACACACACACACACACACACACACACACACACACACACACACACACACGACGGCCGATTTTGGCGAAACTTGGCGAAAAGTTATAAAATGAGCTAATAATTCGATTAAGTGATAGTGAAAATTTAGATTATATAACCTTCTATACCTACATATGTATACAGGTTAAAAGTAAAATATCTGGTTCCAACCTACAAAATGGAAATTAAAAGAAATGAAATAATTATAATTTAAATTTTTTGGATAACTATGCAACCTCTTTTTATACGTTCATAACAAAAACAGGCAACATTGTTAAAATGAAAACAATAATCTATGTCACAATGACGTTTAAAACCTCATGTCAGGCAGATATTCATAGACATAAATACACGTAAAAAAATTCTAAAGCCGCCCGAAATTTGAACTAACACCCAAATTCTACCTACAATTTTTTTTGCCGTCGTATCAAAAATTGTATAATTGTATAACTAATCGATATGTTCAAGGTATATATATCTAGGTATTTTATATCTTCGAAATATGCAGCTGTTTTAAAAACATCTGAGAAAAGCCAAAACTGACCCTAATAAACCCTCACCGCCGCTGGATTTCTCACAAAATCTAATCAGCTCTAAGCCCAAAGAAAACAAGTTCAAACACGAAATTTTGAGTACGTAGGTATTTTCGTTCTGGAGGTACCGTTCCTACTAACATACATCCATACACACACAGGACGCACGCACGCGCACACAGGCATGCACGCACACACGCACACGCACACGCACAAGCACATGCACACGCTCACGCATACGCACATTCAGGTACACACTAATTTTCCCTTTAGGTGTTAAAATGAGTAACTGATGTCATCTCTCTTAAAAGACATACATACCATTCATATTTTTTCTCGTTATCACAAACGCATATTTTCTTCTCACATATTTTGTACACTTTATGCGTTGTAAAAATCTTACATTGTACAGTATTATATAAAATATGCACAACATGTACATGCATATTAGTTAATGACACTTTTATTTATATTTGCATCATAAAATAGAATAGCGTGCTTACATACAAATAAAACTGTATAAAGAGGTATTGTGTGATTATGTACTAGAGAAGAAGCTTTTCGTAATAAAATTCATAATTTAACTATAAGAAATTAAGAATTTAAATACTAAATGTATTACAATATTCTGTGAAAAAAATTTAGGCGGGTATACAGTAAACCAGCTGACTAATGTTTGAATGTTCAAGAACAAAACGAACCTTCGTTGGCCTAGTATTAACGTCGTGAAGGTCTCTTACTGGTGTCGAATATACATACTCCTTGAGGTTAATTAGAAGAAGTTTAACCTCGTTGTATAGGACAATACTAGAGGTTCTTGGGAATTATACAGGTGTATCCAAATAACACCAAAAAATTTAAGAGGTGATTCTCCGATGAATATTAAGGGGTTTTCGGTATACAATATTTCTCCTAGAAAGTTACGCCTCCAAGAATTCTAAAAAACTGTTTTGTTTTATCTTCCCTGTATATTAAGCTAAAGGGACGAAACATGGTGAACAGTATCTGTTAATAAAACTACACTTTTGAAGTTTTTGTAGAGTGTGAGAGCGTGAAAGAAGAGAGAGAGAGAAGCAATGGTGAGAAAGAAAGACATGCGTTAGGGATATTTGTGGAAAGTTATTATAGAATATACACGTCTCCACTCTGTAGTGTGTCTATGTGAGAGAGAGAGAGAGAAAAAAAAAAGAAAAAGAAAAAATAAATGGTACAAACGGAAAAAATTTAGGGCGGGTATAATAAAAATGCAAGGTTTGAAGAAGGGAAAAAAGAAGGGGAAGGGAAAGGGGAAGGGGAAGGGGAAAAAGGGAAAGGGGAAGGGGAAAAAGAGGGGAAAAAGGGAAAAAAAAAAAAAAAGAGGGGAGAGAAAAAGGGGGAAAATAAGGGGAAAGAGAAGAAAAAAAGGGGAGAAAAGAAAGGGGGAAAAGGGGAAAGAGGGAAAAAAAAGAAGGGAGGGAGGGGAGAGAAAGAAAGGGAGAGGGAGAGAGAAGAAGGGGAAAGAAAGAAGGTTAGGGAAGGGAAAGGGAAAGGGAAAAAGGGAAGAAGTGGGGGAGAGGGGGAGAAAGGGGAGAGGGGGGAGAGAAAGGAGAGGGGAAAATAGAAGGGGAAAGAAAGGGGAGGGGAGAAAAGGGGAGAGGGGAGAAGGGGGAGGGAGAAAGGGGAAAGGGGAGAAGGGGAAAAGGGAAAAAGGGGGAGAGAGGGGGAGAGGAGGGGGAAAGAGAGGGGAGGGGAGGGGAGAGGGGAGAAGAGAGGGGAGAGGAGGGGGAGAAAGGGAGGGGGAGAGGGGGAGGGAGAGAGGGAGAGGAGGAGAGAGGGAGAGAGGGAGAGGGGAGAGAGGGGAAGGGAGGAGGGAGAGAGGGGAGGGAGGGAGAGAGGGGAGGGGGGGGAGGGGAAGGGGGAGAAGGAGAGGGGGGGAAAGGGGAGAGGGGAGAGGGGGAGGGGGAGGGGAGGGAGGGGAGAGGGGAGAGGGGGAGGGAAGAGGGGAGAGGGGGGAGGGGGAGAGGGGGGAGAGGGGAGAGGGGGAGAGGGAGAGGGAGAGGGGGAGAGGGGGAGAGGGGGAGGGGAGAGGGGAGAGGGGGGAGAGGGGAGGGAGAGGGAGAGGGGAGAGGGGGAGGGGGAGAGGGGAGAGGGGAGAGGGGAGAGGGGGAGAGGGGGAGAGGGAGAGGGGAGGGAGAGGGAGGGAGAGGGGAGAGGGAGAGGGAGGGGGAGAGGGAGAGGGGAGAGGGGGAGAGGAGGGAGGGGGAGGAGAGGGAGGAGAGGGGAGGGGGGGAGGGGAGGGAGGAGGGGAGAGGGAGGGGAGAGGAGGGGAGAGGGAGGAGGGGAGGGAGAGGGAGAGGGAGAGGAGAGGGGGAGAGGAGGGAGAGGGAGGGAGAGGGAGAGGGAGAGGGAGGGAGGGAGAGGGGAGAGGGAGAGGGAGAGGGAGAGGGAGAGGGAGAGGGAGAGGAGAGGGAGGGGGAGAGGGAGAGGGAGAGGGAGAGGGGAGGAGAGGGAGAGGGAGAGGAGAGGGAGAGGGAGAGGAGGGGAGAGGGGAGAGGGAGAGGAGAGGGAGAGGGGAGGGGAGGAGAGGGAGGGAGAGGAAGGGGAGGGAGAGGGAGAGGGAGAGGGAGGAGGGAGAGGGGAGGAGGGAGAGGGGAGGAGGGGAGAGGAGAGGGAGAGGGAGAGGGAGGGAGGGAGAGGGAGGGGAGAGGGAGAGGGAGAGGGAGAGGGGGGAGAGGGAGAGGAGAGGGAGAGGGGAGAGGGAGAGGGGAGAGGGGAGGGGAGAGGGAGGGAGAGGGAGGGAGAGGAGAGGGAGAGGGAGGAGGGGAGAGGAGAGGGAGAGGAGAGGGAGAGGGGGGGAGAGGGAGAGGGAGAGGGAGAGGGGAGAGGGAGAGGGAGAGGGAGGGGAGAGGAGAGGGGAGAGGGAGAGGGAGGAGGGGAGGGGGAGGGGGGGGGGGAGGGGAGAGGAGGGGAGAGGAGAGGAGAGGGAGGAGAGGGAGAGGGAGAGGGAGAGGGAGAGGAGAGGGAGAGAGGGAGAGGAGAGGAGAGGGAGAGGGAGAGGGAGAGGAGAGGGAGGGAGAGGGAGAGGAGAGGGAGAGGAGAGGGGAGGGAGAGGGGAGAGGGGAGAGGGGAGAGGGGAGGGGGAGAGGGGGGGAGGGGAGGAGAGGAGAGGGGAGAGGAGGAGGAGAGGGAGAGGAGAGGGAGAGAGGAGAGGAGAGAGGAGAGAGGAGAGAGGGGAGAGGAGGAGAGGAGGAGAGAGGAGAGAGGGGAGGAGAGGGAGAGAGGAGAGGAGAGGAGAGGAGAGAGGAGAGAGGGAGAGAGGAGAGGAGAGGAGAGAGGAGGGAGAGGGAGGAGGAGGGAGGGGAGGAGGGAAGAGGGAGGAGGGAGAGGAGGGAGGGAGAGGGAGGAGGAGGAGGGAGGGAGGGGAGGGGAGGGGAGAGGGGAGGGGAGGGGAGGGGAGGGAGGAGGGAGGAGGGAGGGAGGAGGAGGGGAGGAGGGGGAGGGGAGGAGGAGGGAAGGGGAGGAGGGAGAGGGGGAGGGAGGAGGGAGGGGGAGGAGGAGGAGGGAGGAGGGAGAGGGAGGGAGGGAGGAGGGGAGGGAGGGGAGGGAGGGGAGGAGGGGGAGGAGGAGGGAGGAGGGAGGGAGGAGGAAGGAGGAGGGAGGAGAAAGGAGGGAGAGGGAGGAGGGGAGGGGAGGAGGGGAGGGAGGGGGGAGGGAGGGAGGAGGAGGGGAGGAGGGAGGGGAGGAGGGGGAGGGAGGGAGGGAGGGAGGAGGGAGGGAGGGAGAGGGAGGGAGGGGAGGGAGGGGGGGGGAGGGAGGGAGGGAGGAGGGAGGAGGGGAGGAGGGAGGAGGGAGGGGAGGGGAGGGAGGGAGGAGGAGGAGGGAGGGGGAGGGAGGAGGGGAGGGGAGGGAGGAGGGGAGGAGGGAGGAGGGAGGGGGAGGAGGGGAGGGGAGGGAGGGAGAGGGAGGGAGGGGAGGAGGGGAGGAGGGAGGGAGGGGAGGAGGGGAGGAGGGAGGAGGAGGAGGGAGGAGGGAGGGAGGGAGGGGAGGGGGAGGAGGGGGAGGGAGGAGGAGGGGGAAGGAGGGAGGGGAAGGAGGAGGGGAGGGAGGAGGGGGAGGGGGAGGGAGGGAGGAGGAGGGAGGAGGGAGGGGGGAGGGAGGGAGGAGGAGGGAGGGGAGGAGGGAGGAGGGAGGAGGGAGGAGGGGAGGAGGGGAGGGAGGAGGGGGAGGGAGGAGGGAGGGGGGGGAGGGAGGAGGGAGGAGGGAGGAGGGAGGGGAGGAGGGAGGAGGGAGGGGAGGAGGGAGGGGGAGGGAGGGAGGAGGGAGGAGGGAGGAGGGAGGAGGGAGGAGGGGGAGGAGGGAGGAGGAGGAGGGAGGGAGGGGAGGAGGGGAGGAGGGGGAGGAGGGAGGAGGGAGAGGGAGGAGGGAGGAGGGAGGGGGAGGAGGGAGGGAGGAGGGAGGAGGGAAAGGAGGAGGGAGGAGGGAAGGAGGGGAGGGAGGAGGGGAGGAGGGAGGAGGGAGGAGGGAGGAGGGAGGAGGGAGGAGGGAGAGGGGGGAGGGGGGGGAGGGGAGAGGGGAGAGGGGAAAGAGGGGGAGAGGAGAGGGGAGAGGGAGGAGGTCACTATCCACGGAGTTCAGCGTCGCGTCGGTTGAGAATATTTAGACGGGAAGCAAAAAGGGAAAGAAGAAAAGGCCGAATTTATTTACAACTGATTGTTGTGTCTTTTTTTATCTATTCAATTTATTTTATTTATTTTACACCTATTATTCCGTTTTGTCTTGTCGTTCAAAAATTTGTTCGCTTGAAAGGATTTTATAAACAAAGTTTTTAATTCAAGAATCATTCAATGGAACATTAACGGAATAAAGACACAATTTTGTGACCTTAAATGATTCTAGTCAAATATCAACCTTGCTATATCTGCCTTAACAAACTCACTTGAAAGGTGCAGAGCAGTTTCAGCTAAGGAACTATAAAGGATTCTTCAGAAATCACACAATAAATAGTAGAGCTAGTGGAGGAGTATCTATATACAAAAGACAACATTAAAAAGACCTTAAAATTAACACTGTTGGTTATTGGGTGCAAATTGAAGTGCCTATAAAAGCAACGATCTTAACATCTACCTCCCAGAACTTAATTGGGATGCTTAATATTGTTCGGCCATTTATACTGAATGGAGATTTCAATCTTCATTTCTAATTTGGGGTTCTAACAAGACCAACGTGGTCGAATAATTTAACAAGTTATGGAAGATAACCCATCAACCATTCTAAATACTGGATTTAACATTAAATTTACGATCAAACAACTTAACAGCAATAGACTTAACCTTTGCTCAACCACTTTAGCATTAAGTTTAAACTGGAAAGTACATGAAAATTTCCACATTAATAAGTATTAAATTACCAGACCTAATTAGAGTAGAAAAATACTCAAAGAAGTGAAGAAAAAGCAGACTGGGAAAACTTTTCTAGAATGCTCAGGAACGTCCTTCAGAATTAAAGAAAGGGAAGACCAAGTTAAAAACTTCACTGAAAATGTCATAAGTGTAGCTGATAAATGTATTTTCAAACGAAAACCTTTAAAATCCCTAAAGACCCCTGGTGGAACGATGAAGTGCGAAATACAATCCAAACAAAAAAGGTTACAAATTTTAAAGGAAAATCAACTTAACCTTATTGAGTTTAAAAAACGCCCGTGCGATGAAAGATTATTAATCAAAGTAAGAGGACCCATGGCAGAATTACGTGTCCCATTAACACTTTAATATCTGACGTTTGGAAGAAGGTTAAGAATATTGCAGTCAAAAGCCACAAAAATCGTCGAGGTTAATTAGATACAAAAATAATTGTAGGATGGGTCCAAAACTGACCACCAAGAAATTTATAAAATTTATGGTTAATCAGATATGGCAAAGCGAATGGGATACCTCAACAGAATTAAGGCAGATCAAGAAGAAATAATTGTAGAAACAGTAATCACCACCTAACAAGAAGAGAAGAGGTAGTACTCACCAGAACTCGAATATGACATACCAGACTAACACATCTACACATATTAGGTATTAGTAGAATGAGAAAATGTGTTTTATGTGAGGTGCAATTAACAATTCGGCACATACTGCTAGGGTGTCCATTATACCACAATTATAGAAAAAAACAAAATGTTGGAAAAACGTACTTTGAAATTTTCGAAGACACCGTAACAAAAGTTCACGTTTTACTACAAATATCGATAATACTTGATATCAAATTTGATTAATAACAGACTTCTTGGTTCCAAGTAGCTCGATGCGAGGTAAGTAGATGGAGGTCACCAACCCCCCACCACATTTTTGTGATGTCATAGCCCCGCTCCGGAGTGGGGGTGTAGGGTGGGGCTAGGGGTGAGGTCTGTGGTGGGGCCGGCTTTTTTTCGTGGATGGGGCCGGCTTTTTTTCGGGGACATTTTTCAACCCACTAATAAAGGTCCTTTTGGCAATATTAAGAGCGTTTATGGCGGTCTAACCCCTTGGTTAAGGGTGTTGGATACCCCTAAGGTGTGATCTGCGTTAAGGTGGGGTTTTAAGGCCCTTATGGCTTAATTAAGTAGTGGCCACACCCACTCCCTTCTGATTGGTCCTTAGCCCCCTACTCAGAAGCGGTGCTCTGATTGGAGGATTAATCCTCTGCATTCTCATTGGAAATTTGAAATTGTGTTCTAATAAGGGGCCTAATACAAAATTGCAAGACATGTGTAGGGCTTCGCAACTTGCTCTCGAGGTTTCTCCCCCCTTGTGATCAGAACTTGTTGGGGGCCTTCGTGCATTGTCGGACCTCATTGGTGTTATATTTGAATTTAATAAGGAGCTTAATGTTAACTTGTAAGGCAGGTGTAGGGCTTCGCAACTTGTTCTCGAGGCTTCAACCCCCTTGTCGTGATCAGAACTTGTTCGTGGGTTTTCGTGTATTGTCGTGGTACGCTTGGCGGAAAATATGAAATTGTATTATAATAAGGGGATTAATGCTAACTTGTAAGACAGGTGGAAGGCTTCGTAACTTGCTCTCGAGGCTTCGTCTCACTTGTCGTAATCGGAACTTGTTCGGGGCCTTCGTGCATTGTCGAGAGCCCATTTGGGGGAAACTTGAATCTAATAAGGAGCCTAATGCTAACTTATAAGGCAGGTGTAGGGCTTCGCAACTTGCTCTCGAGGCTTGGCCCCTTTTGTCGTGATCGGAACTTGTTCCTGCACCTTCGTGTATTGTCGTGGTACCTTTGGCGGGAAATTTTAAATTGTATTATAATAAGGGTCCTAATTCTAACTTGAAAGACAGGTGTATGGCTTCGCAACTTGCTCTAGAGGCTTCGCCCCTTGTCGTGATCGGAACCTATTCGGGGCCTTCGTGCATTGTCGAGACCCCATTGGCGGGAAATTTTAGATTGTATTATAGTAAGGGGCCTAATGCTAACTTGTAAGACAGGTGAAGGGCTTCGCAACTTGCTCTCGAGGCTTCGCCCCCCCTTGTCGTGATGGGAACTTGTTAGTGGGCCTTCGTATGTTGTCGTGATTCCCTTGGCGGGTAAAATTGCGTTATAATAAGGGGCCTAATGCTAACTTATAAGGCAGACATAGAGTTTCGCAACTTGCTTTCGGGTCTTAGCCCCCTGATCCCTCGACGGGAGATTTGAATTTGTAGTTAAGTGTTTACATTCTGTTCGCTTATTGCAAGAAATTTGAACTTGTATTCTAATAAGAGGCCTAATGCTAACTTATAAGACAGACATAGGGTTTCGCAACTTGCTTTTGGGCTTTAGCCCTCTGGTCCCTTGGCGGGAAATTTGAATTTGTATTTAAATCTTTACATTCTGTTTGTTTATTGCGACAAATTTGAACTTGTATTCTAATAAGGGGGCCTAATGCTTTCTTATAAGACAGGTATAAGACCTCGCAACTTACTTTCGGGACTTAGACCCCTGGGCCCCGTGGTTTGCGACTGTGTAAGAGCGCGGAGACTGCGTACGTGTAGTGAAGGGAGAGGGCATGTTTGCGTGCGTGCATATGTATGTTGCTATCCACGTATTTCTAATAGAAATTGATGTATTTAAAGAATTATAACTTCTGTTATCGCATGTTAGAATAGCTAATGGCCTTCCAGCCTACGTTATACCAAACAAAAAAAAATAATATAACAATATTAAGAATAATAATAATCCTAGGGGTTGGATTACCTACTAGGCGCGTCCCCAGGTAGTGGATAGGGGAATGACGTTGCAAATGACCGTAAGTGATGCAAGGCCCATACCGAAATATGAGCTCGTGGCAGTAAACCGCGACTCTTAACTCTAGAGAATACGGTGTTGCGGACCCTGCGTCCCCGTAGCTGGAAGTACACTTTTGTTATACTAGTCTTGAGTGACTTCCCTTACTTTAACTTTTTTCTGCCGGAGCATCCTCGCTCCAACCCTTGTTCTCTTCTGGCTCCCAGTGAAAGCTGAGAGACCACTTCCCTTTCTCTCTACTCTTCCCAGGACATGCGCCGTTAAAAGTGTATACGAGTGTGGCTAGCCCGGGATGTCCTAGCTGGGGGTGGCTGAGCGCTAGCCGTCTCCTAATGCCACAACTGTGAACTGTACTTCAAAGACTCTAGCAGGGCGTGACTAGGGAACGTTGTACAGCTAGTGGTCGGTGGGCTTGGCTTCACCGCCTGGGCTACGAGAAAGGTAACCTCTATAAAAAATCCTCAATCCTAAGGTCGTTTGGCAGTTCTAGGTTCCGTGAGGATTGTGCCAAGGGAAGCCTAAGCGTGGCCAGGGGAAGCCTGGTGCGTAGCGTTGAAGCGCCCGTGGGGAGAAGGGCGCCTCTCCGCAGTATATAGCCTCGCTATGGTATGGCTGCACTTCTGTAGTCGACGTATTTCATCCCCTCTCGTGGAAATACTATGAGTAGTACTAATCTAAATGAGGACCCATCCTCTGGAATAGGCGCTGGCGGTAGGCAGCGTTATCAAATTGCCGTAGAGGAGTCCACCTCTAGAATCATGGATGTTGTTGTGGGTACAAGCAAAAAATTACTCAAAGATAATTTAATGGAGAAGGTGACGTGGGGCATTGTGGCTCCTCGGTTCCTACTCATTAAAAAGAAGGAAGGCAATTTTGAGAAAGATAACTCGTTCTTTATAGCAAAAGCTTTATACAGTTTAGTAGGTGATGTAAATTTTTGTAAAAAAACCAAAGTAGGATTGTTGATCGATACACGGACAAAGAAACAATCGCAGTTATTGCTAAAGATTCAAACTGACTTTACTTTCTAACTTAATTTTCTTAAACCAGACCTTGTTAAACGTGTGTTTCATGGAATACCTCACTCGTATCTTTTAAAGCTTTTAGTATAATTCGTTTAGATTTAAACATTCATTAAGATAATCAAGAAACTGCGAGTGCCTCGACTTCAGTCACTGTAATATAATAAGTGAAAGCTAAGGTTTCGTTTAAATATGCAAAATGTCAAAGAAAAACTGAAAGAAATGATTACTACGAAACAGTATAAATGGAAAATACGTGACAAGAAGTCTAACTCTGGAAATTGGAGCTAAAACCATTTAACGACAGTAATTTTAAAAGAGGAGAATAGAAATAATAGTATGTGTTGTCATCCAAAAGTGCATTAATTCAAAATCCTGTGTGTACTGACTGGAACAAGGGACAATTATTTAATCTATGCTCGGACTCCACAGTATAATGTCTGGCATTCCCACGCATAACAACCTTACATTTGTCCACAAATACACCAGCAAATTACCGAAATAACTCTTGTTTATAATCAAATAATTAATTCAGTTAATAGCATCCGTATTTCAAATCTAAGAGCGAGTAAATAATAATAACAAAGCGAGTGTTTGTACACTTTATTCGGTCACAAACATTTTTTTTTCATTAAATCAAACACTTTGGAAAAAGAGCAAGTCGGACATTACAAGAATTCAACTGAATTGTTTGCGTCTACGTTTATAGTTGAGTTGATTTTAGGAAAGGAATATTCCTTGTTATTGAATAAAGGAAGGTCGTTTCCTTGAGGTTTCTGTAATGAAATTACCAATTGCATCAGATAAGGATTCCTTAATATAAAGAGAACGTTTCCAAAAAAAATTTAAATTATCTCACTGGCTCTTTAGTGTTGTGCTAAATAATTTTTTTCAATTTCTAACGTTGATGATTCTCGCTTTTCTTACATCAAAAGAATTATTAAAAGAACGAATAACATCAGGTTGGTATGATTGAGTCGAGGCTAATAAAGCAAAGTTGCAAACGAAAAGCTGTTAGTCCTGTTAATAGAGCGTGGACTGCAAGTGACACATTTAAGAAAAACAAAGAAAATGAAATCTTTGCTTAGAGAGTAGAAATTAATCAATACACTCATTTTATAACTTTTAACTTAAATTTTGCTTCATTTCGCAACAATATACTTCATTTTTAAACTTAAAATCTCTGAAATAAGTTAAAGAAAATAGTACAAAATGAATTAAACGGACGGAAGCAACTGCAGAATATTAAAGTTTTCAAAATTCGCCAACCATATGGAGCTTAAATGCTGGCTGAGAATATAGATCAATTTTCGACTGTAATAATTTCTATTACGTTGACTTTTCAGCTCGTAAAATTAAGAAATAAAATGGAAAATTGACCGCACAGTAATGATTAAAGCTCAAATAAAGTTTTCTTCATTTATTATAGCTCACACGAATTACATTAATCAATTGTGCAATTTCTCATTTTAAAGTAATTTAAAGTGCATTTTCTCTTTATTAGAAATGTCCGCTGGTTATGGACAACTTTATAGGAAAAGTTCACAATCAAAATTCAAATATTACCTCTCTATTTTAGAATATTATATTTTCATAGAAATTGTAGTTAATGGTTTTCATTAATTAATTGCATATTATTTGGTTCGTATTGTTCATGTAGAAATGGGTGGACTCGACATAAGACATAAAAAGGTTGAAATTTAGCTTCAAATGCCTTCTTCTTACTATAAAACAACAAACAACATTTAATCCGCAAAAACAATCTCTAGGCGCCAACACAAACTAAAATTTTTCTGAAATGGATAGTGCTAGTAATGCTAATCCTACCTGACTGTGGAAGATAGAATTGTGTCCTACTCGATAAAATCATACACAATTCAAGCTCATTCAATTCGTACAACAACCTTTCACTTTAAAAGAGCACGTTAAATTTCGTCTCAGCAATTTTAATACACGTCAATTAAATTTTGAAAATTTTTAGGTTTAATTATTATCAAAAATTAAATTATCCAAAGCTTAATAAAATTTTGAAACATATACGTTATCGTAAACTTATTGATCACACCCTGTACATTCATCAAACCAAAGTAGTAAGACATTATCTGGATTCTTTGTGATTTACCCTCGTATACGCATAAGTTAAACTTTATAACTGTCATAAAAATTATGGAATAAATAAATATCACCCAACTTGAAATAATCATACATCAATCTATTAACCACAAAAACCTTAACTTGTATCTCAAAAATCGAAAAACATAACGATCAGTGCGTATCCTGGCCCGCGCCGTTCATATGGTGCATTACACGAGGGCGCCGTGGATGCAAACGTGCCTGTTGATGCCTGTTATTAGCCATTTGTTACGATACTATACTCTTCTTCTTTATTTCTTGTACTCTATAATTTGTTGAATATTCCTATCTCTTTAAGGCTTATTATTTAATAGGTTTGAATGTGTTAATTGTGTATGTCCTGTTTTGATTCTAGTTAACACTATACTTTCCTTTCTGGTCATTTGGGGATATTGTCTTTTTTTTAGATGTCGGTATGTGTAACTTTAAAAGTCCGTTTTCTGTCACCCATTATTTCCAAACCATGTTTTTTATTTCAGTTACGTTTGTGTCTGGAGGATACTGTAAATGAAGTTTTTTTTTTTATGGCTACGGACCTGAACAGGCTAAATTAGGCCTATCGTGCTAAAGCACACAGGAACACTTAAGGTGGATAGAGGGATAATGAATTGCCAATAGATGCCTATGCACAGCTACCTTAAATTTTCTCATATCATAAGTCAGAGGAAAACAGGAACTAAGGAGATCATTCCAGAGTCTAGTAGCCGTGTAGAAAAATGTGGATTGCGCCCGTTTGGTACGACAAGTGGAGATTTGTACTGCATACTGATGATATGAATGAGCGAACCGAGTGTATCTCGCAAAGATAGCTCGAGATGATATCAAAGAATATAATTCAGCAGCACAATAGCGGTTGTAATAACGATAATACAAAGAAAGGACTGAAACCAACCTTCTATGCTCAAGGGACTGTATGTGAGAAGTTAAGGACGGGTCATTTATAAGCCTAATCGCTCTCTTTTGAATACGATCAACGATATCGAGAGCATATTGGGGAGCACTAACCCAGAGGTGAGAATTATATTCCAGATGAGGCCGAATTTAGGCCTTATACAGCAGGAGTTGTCGAGAGGTAAAGTACTGCTTAGATCTGTACAAAAAGCCTATTTTACGAACAGCTGTTTTGGTAGCTGACAGAAGATGGTCAACCTATGAGAGATTTGAAGATACAGTCATACCCAACAGAGTAATAGAGTCTGAAAACTGAAGAACTGAGCCATTCGTACTTGCAACAGGAAACGATCTATCTTTTTTGGCGGACATAAGGCAACACTGAGTTTTGTTAGCATTAAATTTAACTAGATTATTGCTACCCCATTCGAGAATACGTTGAATGTCTTTGTTGATTGAATTTGCCATTTCAGCTTTAATTTCTTGATTTGACATAGAAGGTGGATTATCACTACGAGTAGACTGGGATGAACTACAGTGAAGAGTGCTATCGTCCGCAAAGCAATGCATGGGGTTAGTTGTTGGAGAAATAGCGCTATAACGGATCCCTGTAGTACGCCCGCGTTAATACTAACTTCTTTTGAAAAAAGCCATCAACTACGGCACGTATTCGTTTTTTTATCAAGGAAACTAGAAACCCAGTTGATGAGGTTATCATTTAACCCAAACGAGGTAAGTTTGGCAAGTCAACATTTATGCCAAACTTGGTCAAATGCCTTTGAGACATCTAAAGCGACTGCAACTGTTTCACCGGACTGCTCTACTGTATTGTTCCAAACTTGGGTCACATATAAGATCACCTGTTGAACGACTTTACCTAAACCCATATTAATGGCCACTAAGGAGTTTGTTAGTTTCAAGGAACGTGAGCAGTTGCTGATTGATGGCCTTTTCCATGATTTTAGACAAAATGGAAGTGATGGCAATTGGTCGGTAATTTGAGGGATCGGTCTTATCGCCTTTTTTTGGAATAGGTTGAACATTTGCTAACTTCCATGATGAAGGGAATTCCCCAGAAGACATAGAGATCGTATAGAGCTTAGATAGGACTGGTACTAGTGCGGCGGAACATTTCTTTAAGACAATAGCTGGGATACCGTCTGGGCCAGTCGCCTTATTGAAATCAAGCCTACTAATGATCGATTCCAAGAGCTTGTACCGAAAATGAATTGGTGTCATAGCGTATGAAGAAGCGTGGAGTAGTGGCACATCTTTTCCAGAATCATTGAGACACGAGTTTGATGCAAACTAATCCACAAAAACATTGGCTTTGTCTACAGAATCAGCAACTACCGATCTGTCAATCGACGCAAGGGGGGGAAATGAGGATGTTCCAAAGTTTTTACTAATGGCTTTAGCAAAAGGCCAAAATTTACGACTACCTAAAGGAGATGTAACTAGTTCATTACATTTTCGTTGTTCGAACAACTTTTTAGTTTTAGTGATGACACATTTGCAGATATTTCTAGCACCCACGTATTCTGCATACGGTACTGTTTTTTGGGAATGTATAACTCCATTCCCATGAGGATGACTTCAGATACTGAAAGAGCGATGTTCGAAGAAAAGGACGACTTAAAACAATATTCACGCCATGGAAAGGTTGCAAAGAAATCCCGTAAATCACTCCATCGAGCTGACTTAAACCACCACAAGGTTCTATCGGTTTTGCAAACAACAGTGGAACTAGGTACAGTATTAGACAATGGTCGGAAAGACCTAAAGGCGAAAGAACGGAAGTTTTATAAACAAGAGGGTTTGATATAAGAAAGAGGTCTAGAAGATGTGGAGTATGGTTAGGGTTATCAGGGATTCTTGTGGGTTCAGAAATCATTTGTGTGAGATCACATGAAATAGCAAATGTTTCTGCACTATGACCAGCGGGATTTGTAGTAGTTGAAAACCGAAGCCAATTAGAGTTATGAACATTGAAATCGCCTACAACTGAGATATCGCAAGATGGAACCTGAGACAGGAGATAGTCAACTTTCATACTAAGGTAATCGAAGCAGTCTTGAAAGTTACTGTCATTAGGCGACCTATAAATGCAACAGTAGAATTTCGCAAAATTAGGACCAGAGTGTTTAAACCAAATCACGTCAAAATTTTTATTTTCTAAGGAAGAAACCCTCTTGCAAGCAATTCTGTCCTTGATGTAGGCACATACGCCTCCTTTATATCGAAAGTTAAAGTGAAGGTGGTATTGAGCAAATTGCAAGTTGGGTGACTCGGAGCTTTCAGAAGAGACTTGTGTTTCAGATAGAAACAAAATATCAGGTTGTAATTGTTCAAGATGATAGTGAAAAGCATTAAGATTAGACCTGATACCGCGGATGTTGCAGTAGTGAATCAGAAAGTTGATACTTTCGATGACCGAGGTCGCTTGGGCCCTGCCCTCCCGGACATCCGAATGGGAGTGGGAATGGGAATACGTCCGGAATTTATTACCCTAGAATCCACAGCCACCTTATTTTTTAATTTGGGACTTTTAATCCGGTAGGAAGACAGTGAGGGCGAGAAGGAAGAATAAGGATGAGAATAGATTAAGGATGAAGGAAAAGGTAACGGGCAGCCCTTACCGAGCTCAGAAAATCGGAGACCCAATATAAAGCAGCCCATGGTAAGGGTGGTGGTACCTCCCCGGCTGGCATGGAGTATACATGCCTACCACCTGGTGTAACACTTCCTTTAACTTACTAACAACTGCACTTGACTTTTCACTTTTAAGTGTTGGGCACAATAAGTGGTTAGGAAGGTTTTTTATTTTTATTACATATTTCAGGAGTAGCCCACTTTCCTCTTAACCTTAGTGGTAGTATGCCTGATTCCACATGTATGCTACTTACTGGGCTAGTTTGATAAGCTACAATGGCATATCGCATACATACGTTCTGAATAACGTCTAAGGCTTTAAGGTTAGGATAAACTGCGGAGCCGTATGCTGTAGACCCATAGACTGCGCCCCATTTTGAATTGGAGAGAAATTTAATTATATTCAACTTTTTTCGGGATTTTATTGCAACGTTTCCCACATGTGCTCTCTATGTAAGTGTATGATCAAATATTACACCTAGGAGTGTATAATTAGTAACAC
The DNA here is from genome assembly GCA_036346205.1 of Vesta saturnalis. Taxonomy (NCBI): domain Eukaryota; kingdom Metazoa; phylum Arthropoda; class Insecta; order Coleoptera; family Lampyridae; genus Vesta; species Vesta saturnalis. Next base: position 11,676,174 of record JARFJB010000218.1, on the reverse strand, counting down.
TTTCGACTTTATTTGCTTTTAGAAAGAGGTTTGGAGGGTGATGCGAAAAACTTAGCTTGCAGAAGTGCATGCACAACGTTTTTGTTGGGTAAAAACGGAATCCTATATTTTCAGCTTTTTTTACTGCCGCATTAATGGCGGCTTGCATTGTTGAATTATGCGATGCATCACATTTGGAGGAAGTGTACAGTGCTAAATCATCCACATATATGCATCGGCCTATTTTAGAATCTAGAGAGTTAGTTAGATCGTTTGCTACGACTATAAACAAAATTACACTAATCGGTGATCCTTGGGGTATGCCGTTTTTAAGTAAATGTTTGCCAGATAAATGATTATCTACTTTTACCTGGAAATATTTTTCTTAAACGTTCTCCCTCTTAACCATGCATTTTTTCAAGTACACCACATCGCCATACCGTGTCACGCTTTCTCTAGGTAAAAAAAGACAATAGTGCCCTGTTCCCTTTTGTTAAATGTTTGTTGTATATATGTTGAGAATAGTGTAATGTTGTCTCTCGTTGAATGACCTCTTCTAAAACCTGCTTGGTATTTGTCGATAAGTTGGTTGTTTTCTAAGTACCTATCTCATTAGTCTCTTATTGACCATTCTTTCTAATATTTTACTCATGCAGCTGGTATGCGATATAGGGCCCTTGTTAGATTTTAGGATGGGGACTGATGGATGTCTTCCATCCTAAAGGGTAGTCTCCTTCTATCCATATTTTGTTAAAAAATGCGTAAAGAAGATCTTCCGTTTCAGTAGTTTTTTAGCATCGAGTACATGATTTTATCGATACCGGGCGTGTCCAATTTGAACCACCGGTATTTATGAAATTACGTAAATCTACACCTTTATAAGATATATTTATATATATATATATATATATATATATATATATATATATATATATATATATATACACACATCGATGAACGTATCCTTGTCGCCTCACGGTTATGAACAGGACGACCTGGCCTCACCTATTTCCAGTAATATTTTTAAAAATTTTTGCACATATGGCATGAGGGAGCCTCCTTAGTCAGAAACTCAAAGAGGGGAAAATGTTTTTGACTTTTTTTTTCATATATATGAGCGGTTAAATCAAATCCGTTGTCACCTCAAAGCCATATATTGAAGACTGTTAAACGTAAAACGATGTTGCCTCTCCAGGTGTTGCCACGTTTACTTTGAATCTAATAATATAATACAATTGATAATGACCTATATTTAGTAACATAGTGGGTAAAATATTAGCGTGTACTTAGTCGGATGTTTCAAAATTTTGATAATATTTTTTTTGAAGGGTGGATAAACGATTTGGTGCAAAAATGAATATCATTTACGTTTTATTGGTTATGGTATGAAAAGTGTAGGTAAAATTAAATATATTTTTTAGAAAAATAATGAAATAAAAAATATAAAATAATAGCAATATAATGTAATAATAATATAATAATAATAATATTATGATTTAAGCAAATGTTGCAGTTTAGCTTTTACAAACAGACCTATTCATCCCATTTTTAGTTAGGAAGTCTTTTATTTCTTTGGATGACGGATATTTTCTCTTTTTCAAGTATGACGAAAATTCTTTTTAAGTTGATTCATTTCTTGATTGGTCTAAGTTTGATTTTTCATTTTTTTTACCACGCATTGTATCATCGCTATGCTCATCTTCTAACATCTTGTCCAATTCTTCCAATGGTCTCCTTTTTTTATTAATCGCTTCACTTTCCGCGACGGCCGTCTTTTCTTCTTGATTTTTTGGAATATTTGATGTACTCGGCTGTTCATCATTTGGCACCGGACGCACATCATCATTATTCTCTTCCGGTATTTCTAAATTTACATCGAAGTCAATCTCATCAAAAGATTTTCCTTTGTACTCTAGAGGCAGTTTTCCCCTTTCCATAACTAATAGAAACTTTGATACTTTTGCCGTTTGATAAATATCAGCAGGCAATTCATAAAATTCGTTGTGTTTTTTCGTCGTGTCCCATAAATTTTGAAAATTGTTTCGTATCCTGTTTTGACAAATTTAAAATTTTTTTTTTAAAGTTGCAATATGCTTTCGTAATTTATTGCTAGAAATTGCATCTGGATTTTTTTCACTAGCTACGTTACATACGATACTATAACATTATTGTGGATCGTGGTAGCCATGGAAAACAATTGCGACGAAATAAAACAAACCACCTAAAAGAGAATATTAACAGTTTTTATTAATGAGAAACAGTAATTCAATAATTATTCAACATTGCGTCTTAGTAAATGCTCAAATAGACGGCCTTCTTGCTGAATCATCAAAAAAATAGGGACCGATAATTTGGTCATTAAGTATACCACACCACACATTTAGTGACCAATGATTTTGGTTTTGAACTTCTCGTAGCCAAAATGGATTATCAATGGCGTAATAGTGCATATTATGCCGATTTACTGCCCCATTACTTTTAAACGTCGCCTCATCGGAAAACATTATGGAGCACAAAAAGTTGTTATTTAATTGCAGCTGTTGATTAATGATATTGCAGAATTCAATTCGTCTTGCAAAATCCTCTTCTCGCAATTCTTGATGAAGCTCAATGTGATAGGGATGGTACTTATACTTCAGCGTTGTTCGATTCACGTTTGATTTGGAGGTATCACATATCGTCGCTAATGTTCTAGAACTCACTTGGGGATTTTCTTGAATATTTAATAATATTTCAAGTTCTTTTCTTCATTAGCTGCCCTTTTATTAACAACTTTACGTTTGAAGTATTTAACACTACCGCTAGAATCAAATCTATCCATCAAATTTTCCAAGCCAACAGTAGTAGGTATTCGACGTTCAGGATATTTCATTTTGTAGATTCGTTGTGCCAATAAAGGGTTTTTTTCAGCCTCGCCCAACACGTTTATCATATCAATTAATTCATTTGTCGAATAATCCCTAATTGATAACAAGTTAAATGCGAAAAAGACAAATTTAATATGTGTTTATTTTGACAAGTAGGAAACCTTTGTATCTTAGTAACGCAATTATTATTTTCCATGGCTACCAAGATCCATGCAATGCAATGTTATCGAAAATAAAGTAGCTAGTGTGAAAAAATCGAAATTCCTCGAAAACTATCAAAGATATGAGATATGAAATGATAGATTTTTAATCCCGAATAAAATGAAATAAAAATATATAAAAAAACTGATTTTTTAATTTGAGAATTTTCAAATTTGAATGGTTATAACAAACACCCTGTTGAGAAAATTAGAAATACTACTCGGTCTAAACGTTAGTATAATATCACTCATTTTTCACACGAAATATCAATTTTTTTTATTGTGAAATAACGGAACAATTGCCCATTCATCAACCCACGAAAATGACCATAATAATCTTTAAACGCGAATATCTCAAGAACTAAAACTTTCAGCCAATCTTTTGTATGACAAAATATGTTTATATGGACACGTAGAATTAAAACTAAAATCAAATACGGGTGTTCTATTTAAAAAATCATACTTTTTCACGTCCTGCTTTTCTGGCACACCCTGTATAACTTCCAATATCTTAAAAAAATGCACACTTCTTACCTCTACCGCATGGTCCACACAATATTTAGACAAATAATTCTAGTTAAGCATAAACTTACTTTACTCTATCGTTGGGACACCCTGTACAATACCCAAATTATTAAATAAAGAGATATTTAAAGAAACTTGTAGGGGGATTTCAAACGACTGTGAGTTATTTGCGGAATCCTGGTCAGTTTCTTTCAATGATACCCATTTTTCGGGTGTGTCAGATATATGACTACAATCGGTTTCTGTTTCATTAAAGGTGTCATTCTTTTCCTGCGAACAAGTTTGAGTAGAATTTTCTTCTTCATTTTGATCAGAATTTGAGTTGATCTCCTGTCGATCCTGAAATATGAGAGAGAGGGAGAGATACTCATGTGGAAATGATTCACATACTAAACCAGGATGAAGAAAGAGTATATCAAGGATATCAAAAAATTTAGGTTTCAACATCGCTTTGAAAACTGACTGGCAGAAATTTTATTGACCAGTAAAATCCGGTAAAATTGGCGGAACACTTTAATTCTAGTTTAATTATGAGGTGTATGAAAAACTGACCTTAGAAAAGTTATTATTAATTTTTTTTATGAGTTATTCATTTAATACTGAATTTTTTCGATATACTTATGTTATATTTTCTGACATGTGACAAATTCCGTTAACATTTTCTATAGACCACCCTGTATTTTGATTTTTTTGTGATAAAGGTTTTATTTAAAGCAAGTGTTCAAAATGAAAACCCTCAGCTGCCTGATAATACCCTAACCTATCAACAAATGATGTTAATGCATTTTGAATAACCTCTACAGTTATTTTTTAAACTGCAATTCTATTTCTATTTTCTAATTCTTCTAAAGAGTTAACCCGTTCCTTGTAAAGTACACTTTTTAAATGATTCCAAAGAAAAAAAATGTAACGGTGATAAATCTGGTGAACGGGCTGGTCACCTAATGTCCCCTTCGGACAAACTATCTTTAAGAAAATACTATGTTTAGGTATTGCCTTACTCTAACACCGTAATTAAGATCATCAAATCATGGTTGTGTCAAAATCACTGAATGGAAAATTGCTTATATTTCCCTATTTTAATTTTTTCCGGTTTTTGATTGAGGCTAAAGACACATTGATACAAAGGGATCGAAAAATTAACAAAATTTTTGCGGCACCATTCATAAATAACAATAATAATAAAAAGTTATTAACACTCTGTAGCTCTGCAAATAGTTACTTCAGATACATAGTATTTATTTTACTAGCAGCAGCTCTTGAGTGATATTTTAAAAGTACAATAAAATAGAGGTTGCTTAATTTAAAGAAACACAACGTTTGCATGGTACATAGGTACTAATTACTAATAAAACTAAGAGTCTACATTTTACAAAGTTAAACTGATAGGGTAGTAGTCAGCTAAAATAATGTACTACATTATCAATATTTTTTAATTAAGAATCTTCAGAGTTTTTTTATTAAAACGAATCAACAATGCAATATGTTCTAAATAAAAATAAATTTTAAAAATATATGATATAACTAGTTCAGTTTACAACTGTCAAAAAACCACACCTTCAAAAAATACTAACCAATCTTTAACTAAAAGTACTCTTTTGAGACTTCAAAAATATGAATTTAAGAGAGAACTCGAATAGTAGCCAGTTTTACATTTTGTCTCAATAGAAAATATGTATTCATCATCGCTATCCGGCGTTGTCAAATTGCTGAGGTAGGAACGTACGAAACGTAACGCGACATCATCATTTATATGCTGAAGTCACATCGTACAGCGCGTAACACCAGAAACAACGATACTAGCGCCAGTGACATATAGCCAAACTACGAGAGGAAAAAATAGTGACTGGGGTATCCTTGTGGCCTCAAAACGAAATTTCACAGATCGACTAATGAATGTACCAGGAACATTCTGTGAAAGTATCATGTGAAAACGTTGTCACCTCACCAAAGTGAGGCGACAACGTTATATATGAGGCGGCAATATATATATATATATATATATATATATATATATATATATATATATATATATATATATATTATATATATATATATATATATATATATATATATATATATATATATGTGGTGTCTACTGTTAGAGATATCAAAACCAATTCTGGTGTGGTAATACACGATCATTGAACCTACATTCAAAAATCCTGTATATACAGGATGACTGAGAAAAATATGCCAACTCAAACCTGTATTTTTTTTAATGGAACACACTGTATATTTTTGCATTTTTGGATTCACTGTTACATTTAGAATAGAAGTATATAAATTTGTATCTGTATCAATAACGGTTCTGCAGATATCGTCACTTTAGTACCAAAGTTGAGTTAACTTTGGAACCACGATGCGAGCGTTGTCACCGTGATTTTGTAAATCTGTTTATACCACCGACTATTAATAATAGTCTACTAACAAACAAACTGGGAAATTTTTCGAAACCATGCAAAACTATACAGAATTATTAACTTACGCGAAATATAATTTTTCTCAATTTTTTAGATGCAACATCCTGCATATTTTTCACATTTCGATTCCGCGTGAAAAGTAGATACTAACAGATAATAGATTTCATAGCCATTCTTGAGATATTGACGCTTTATTTGAAAATATTGACATACAGTAGAACAAATAAAACAAAATCCAGAGCAAATAAGAAAATACGAATGGAAAATAAATTTTTAACTGATAGGAAAACTGAATTAATAACTAAATACCTACCCTGTAAATAGGGTTGTTCAAAAAAAAACGGAGTTTCCTTTTTTAATATTTTTTTTCTGTATTTATTGACCTATTTCATTGATTTTAGCCTATTTCATTGATTTTGGTTTGAAAGAGAATTGATCAAGACACATCACTAACATAATGTTTTGTTTGCTTTGTTTTAAATAAAGCTTTGTTTAAAGAATATCGAAAGAAAATATGAGTCAATATGTTAAAACGTATTTGCCTTTGTCGTGCCACACGTCAGTAAGTTTTTGACAGATTACCATGCTAGACCTCTCGTTCTACTCACAAATATCCAAGCTTTCGTAAAGTAACTTGCAAACATATACAGTGCGACTCGAAAACTAGTTTTAAAGTTTGGTAAAGTTTGAATGTGTCCGCCATTTCGTTTTTTAAACAAATCGCGAAAATAAATGATGTCTTCATCAATTCTGTTTCAAACAAAACCAGAATCAATGAAACAGGTTAAAAAATTAAAAAAATATTAAAAAAGGAAATTCCGCTTTTTTTGGACAACCCTATATATGTGTACGGGAATGTTGGGTTGAGATACTCCAAATTTTTAACAACGTAGCATCGAAAAGAATATTTTTTCAACAAATAAGTGGTTAATAGAACGGTTTGGCCTAGGTTCTTAAGTGCGCCTATTGGGTTAGTATTGAAAGCAATAGTGACATGAAAATCAATGAAAATATGAAAATATGAATGTTTTTGAATAAAAAAGCCCAAAAGATAAGTATTTTAAATATGTATTAATCTTATTCCTTACATTAAATATTGTAGTTTTTGATTTGCTTTGACTCTCGTAACGTCTTTGTCGTAAATGTGGTATCAAAAGGATTACGTTTAAAGAATACGTTTTGTTACATAGCAGGGTTTCCTAAGTCAAAGTATTCTATAAAGGTATTCTTTAAAATTAATTACACCAAACTTGCTGCAATGTATAATTAAGTTGTAATATAAATTTATAAACGTAAATTAAATGTCAATATTAAATGAAGCCAAAAAGTTTTCATTTAAAGACACATTTACTTTATAGAATAAACTATAAAGCGGTCTAAAGTATTATGGTCTAACTAAAATATTCAATTTCGAGAAGCCATATTCGTGTATTGCGGTCTTTCAGCTTTGAAAACACGCTACAAAAAGTTGTAGAAATGTTATTCCATCAAAGAGAAAAGGTTTTCTGAATACTTCAGTCTTATGAATATTCAAATATGAAAATCTAAACCATGTTGTAAATGAATTGTAGAGAAATGTTTTTTCTTACTCTCTTTTTTTTATTGAATCACTTCGAAACATAATCCTTTTTCCCGACAACTCCATTTACTTTTAGGTACCACGAAATTAATTATTCCAAATTGTAGAAGCGAAAGCCTACTCGAAAGGTCGCTCTAGAATTATAATTTTATGTATTTTCCTTTGATGATGGTAAAGCATCTAAGTCATGGTAATATTTTATAAATATGCATTTACCTGTACACTTTTGTACACAAACTTTGTGCTTTAGCAAATTACTTATTGTATTTAATGATAATGCTGGTTTAACTTATCTAATTTGCATATTATACATAATTACATAATGTTTATTCGGTTATTTACTGAATTATTTATAATGGCAAATCGGTTATATTAACGATAGTTTCTATCCGTTTACATTTTATTGATGTTCCTCTTGAAGAAACACATCGTCTCATGCATTAAAATGGTCTCATGAATTTCTAAACCGAATTCAATAATTAATGATGGAAACTAAAACGGGAAATGTGTGATAAAATATAAAACGTTAATTTTCTTTGCATGTTGATTAAAGGAAGTATGATAAAGGATATCATAAAATATGAAACTTGAGACACACACAAATCAAATGAACACTAACATTAAACGCAATTTAAAACTCGTTAGTTTTTATATTAACGTTTTGGTTATGGAATTTCAGCTATTGTACCCTGGAAGAAAACTAAATATGGTTTATAAAATAAGCGTTGGTCGAAATGGATTAGCGCTTCGTTTAATAATAAAAAACTTATCTTTTTTGGGATTTTTTAATGGTGTAATTTAAATTATACAATCTAAGCGTTTCGATAACACTTACAGTTATCTTCGTCAGTAGTAATGTTTGTTAAAAATTGTTAAAGACGTAGTAAACAATTTTGTCAAATTTGAAAAATTAAAACATAAACATCAGCCTGATATCAACATAACAGTTTGAGAAACGTATAAAGCCAACTATAAAATTAAATTTTAGTAAAGAATAACTAGGTTAAACTGCCTTAAAGATGACAAATCAGAACACTCTCTACGGCGAAAGCTAACAATGAAATTTGTCAGCCAAAAAACACATTTAACAATATTTAATCGAGTTATGATGTAAGTGTAAAGTTGTGAAAAACTTCAATTTGAAAATGATAGAAGTATTCACAAATCCAAACATCACATCAAATAAAATAACCCAGTTAAATCTAACAAAGAGATATTTTTACCAATAAGTGGAAGTGTTATTAACAATGAAAAGTATAATGCAGAACGTTTGTGTCATTTTTAATTTTAATTTAATTTCAACTACTTATGTTAAATTATAGTGCTGTGATAATTTAACATGTAATTGGTAAAAAATTTGCTTCAAGGTCTAAAACACAGCAAAAATCCTACAAAAAGTTAAAATTGAAATCAAAATTAAGACGTATCATTATGCTTTTTTTTAATTATAAGATGCCAAAACCTATTTAAACGGAGATTTTCTTCTTGTCTATTAAAATTATTAGGGTGTTTATATGTTTCAATAGATTCACGTTGTAAGCGAACATAATAATGAGTTTACCTTGACAATATTTTCATATTGTCAAATTGAATGTCATGATTTAGATTATTCAGGGCATGCTCAGCTACAGCAGACCTCTCTGGTTGACCTAATCTACAAAATTTCTTATGTTCTTTGCGTCTTGTATCAAAGCTACGTTTTGTAATTCCGATGTATACTTTTCCACATGAACAAGATAACTTATACACTCCGGAAGATGATAAAGGGTTTGACACATCTTTAAGTGACCTTAAATGTTCTTTAATTTTTCCTGTAGGTTTAAAAATAGTCCTAATGCCATATTTAATTAGGATTTTTTTAATTCTATTTGTAACATTACCTATGAAAGGAAAAACAGCAGTACCAACATTAAGAACTGGTTTTTCTTTAAGGTTACGCCTAGAAGGTGTAATAACATTATTAATATCTGTAAGTGAATATCCATTATCTTGTAAAGATTTTCTTAAATATTTATATTCATCCTTCAAAAATTCAGGGTTACAAATCCGTTTTGATCGATCTAATAAAGATTTAATTATAACAATTTTCTGACGTGGATGGTGGTTGGATAATTTATGAAGGTATCTATCAGTGTGTGTCGGCTTTCTGTAAACCTTAAAAGATAGTGAATTATTATTTTTAGGTATTAATATGTCAAGAAATGGTAAACTTCATTAGTTTCTTGTTCCATGGTTTTTTATTTATGATTGTGGACCTGAACAGGCTAAATAAGGCCTATCGTTCTAAAGCACTCAGGAACACTTAGGAGGATGGATAGAGGAATAATGAATTGCCAATAGATACCTATGAACAGCTACCTTAAGTTTTCTCATATCATAAGTGAGAGGAAAACAGGAACTAGGGAGATCATTCCAGAGTTTAGAAGCCGTGTAGAAAAATGTGGATTGCGCCCGTTTGGTACGACAAGTGGAGATTTGTACTGCATACTGATGATGTTAATGAGCGAACCGAGTGTTTCTCGCAAAGATAGCCGGAGATGGTATCAAAGAATGTAATTCACCAGCACAATAGCCGTTGTAATATCAATAATACAAAGAAAGAACTGAAACCGAAACCATCCTTCTATGCTCAAGGGACTGTATGTGAGAAGTTAAGGACGGGTCATTTATAAGCCTAATCGCTCTCTTTTGAATACGATCAACGATATCGAGAGCGTATTGGGGAGCACTAACCCAAAGGTGAGAATTATATTCCAGATGAGGCCGAATTTAGCCCTTATACAGCAGAAGGAGTTGTCGAGAGGTAAAGTACTGCTTAGATCTGTATAAAAAGCCTATTTTACGAGCAGCTGTTTTGGTAGCTGACAGAAGATGGTCAACCCATGAGAGATTTGAAGATACAGTCATACCCAACAGAGTAATAGAGTCTGAAAACTTAAGAACTGAGCCATTGATACTTACAACAGGAAATGATAGATCTTTTTTGGCGGACATAAGGCAACACTGGGTTTTGTTAGCATTAAATTTAACTAGATTATTGCTTCCCCATTCGAGAATACGTTGAATGTCTTTGTTGATTGAATTTGCCATTTCAGCTTTAATTTCTTGATTTGACATAGAAGGTGGATTATCACTATGAGTAGACTGAGATGAACTACAGTGAAGAGTGCTATCGTCAGCAAAGCAATGGATGGGGTTAGTAGGTCGTTTATGTACAGCAGAAAAGTGTAGGCGCTATAACGGATCCCTGTGGTACGCCCGCGTTAATGCTAACTTCTTTTGAAAAAAGCCATCGACTACGACACGTATTCGTCTTTTATCAAGGAAACTAGAAACCCAGTTGATGAGCGTATCATTTAACCCAAACGAGGTGAGTTTGGCTAGTAAACACTTATGCCAAACTAGGTCAAATGCCTTTGAGATATCTAAAGCGACTACAACTGTTTCACCGGACTGCTCTACTGTATTGTTCCAAACTTGGGTTACATATGAAAGAAGATTGCCTGTTGAACGACTTTGCCTAAACCCATATTGGTGGGCACTAAGGAGTTTGTTAGTTTCAAGGAACGTGAGCAGTTGCTGATTGATGGCTTTTTCCATGATATTAGACAAAATGGAAGTGATGGCAATTGGTCTGTAATTTGAGGGATCAGTCTTATCACCTTTTTGGGAATAGGTTGAACATTTGCTAACTTCCATGATGAAGGAATTCCCAGAAGATATAGAGATCGTATAGAGCTTAGATAGGACTGGTACTAGTTCGGGTTAACATTTCTTTAAGACAATAGCTGGGATACCTTCTGGGCCAGTCGCCTTATTGAGATCAAGCCTACTGATGATCGATTCCAAAAGCTTGCACCGAAAATGAATTGGTTTCACAACGTATGAAGAAGAGTTGACTAGGGGCACATCTTTTCCAGAATCATTGAGACACGAGTTTGATGCAAACAAATCCACAAAAACGTTGGCTTTGTCTACAGAATCAGCAACTACCGATCCGTCAATAGATGTCAGGAAATGAAGATGTTCGAAAGTTTTACTAATGGCTTTTGCTAAAGACCAAAATTTACGACTGCCTAAAGGAGATGTAGCTAGTTCATTGCATTTTCGTTGTTCGAACAACTTTTTAATTTTAGTGATGACACTTTTGCAGATATTTCTAGCACCAACGTATTCTACATGTCTGTCAACCGATTTATTAGATTTCCATTTAATGTAACATTTATTTTTAAAGATATTGCATCAGAACAAGCCTTATTGAACCAGGGTTGGGAATGTGAATGACCTACACGGTACTGTTTTTTCGGAATGTATAACTCCATTCCCATGAGGATGACTTCAGATACTGAAAGAGCGATGTCCGAAGAAGAGGACGACTTAAAACAATATTCACGCCATGGAAAGGTTGCAAAGAAATCCCGTAAATCACTCCATCGAGCTGACTTAAAACACCACAAGATTCTATCGGTTTTGCGAACAACAGTTGAATTAGGTACAGTAGAAATGATTTTTATTAGACAATGGTCGGAAAGACCTAAAGGCGAAAGAACGGAAGTTTTATAAACAAGTGGGTTTGATGTAAGAAATAGATCTAGAAGATGTGGAGTATGGTTAGGGTTATTAGGATTCTTGTGGGTTCAGAAATCATTTGTGTGAGATCACATGAAATAGCAAATGTTTCTGCACTATGACCAGCGGATTTGTAGTAGATGAAAATTGAAGCCAATTAGAGTTATGAACATTGAAATCGCCTACAAATGAGATATCGCAAGATGGAAACTGAGACAGGAGATAGTCAACTTTCATACTAAGGTAATCGAAGAAGTCCTGAAAGTTGCTGTCATTAGGAGACCTATAAATGCAACAGTAGAATTTCACAAAATTAGGACCGGAATGTTTAAACCAAATTACGTCAAAATTTTTATTTTCTAAGGAAGAAACCCTCTTGCAAGCAATTCTGTCCTTGATGTACGCACATACGCCTCCTTTATATCGAAAGTTAAAGTGAAGGTGGTATTGAGGAAATTGCAAGTCGGTGACTCGGAGCTTTCAGAAGAGACTTGTTTCAGATAGAAACAAAATATCAGATTGTAATTGTTCAAGATGATAGTGAATAGCATTAAGATTAGACCTGATACCGCGGATGTTGCAGTAGTGAATCAGAAAGTTGATACTTTCGATGACCGAGGTCGCTTGGGCCCTGCCCTCCCGGACATCCGAGTGGGGCAGGATTTTACGTCCGGAATTTATAACCCTAGAAACCTCAGCCATCTTATTTTTTAATTTGGGACTTTTAATCCGATAGGAAGACAGTGAGGGCGAGAAGGAAGAATAAGGATGAGAATAGATTAAGGATGATGAAAAAGGTAACCGGCAGCCCTTACCGAGCTCAGAAAATTGGAGACCCAATATTAAGGAGCCCATGGTAAGGGTGGTGGTACCTCCCCGGCTGGCATGTAGTATACAGTAAACTAAATACTAAGATATATACCATTTATAGAAGCCAAAAACTCATGCAGTGCGTCTTCTCCATGTCTCCAAATAACAAATGTGTCATCAACATATCTATACTAAACCGAAGGTTTTTTAGGTGTATTTTGTAACGCCAATGTTTCAAATTTTTCCATGTAAAAATGAGCTATAACAGGGCTAAGGGGACTACCCATTGCTACACCTTCAATCTGTTCATAAAATTACTATTCCACTGAAAATAAGTTGTAGTGAGGCAGTGCTGAAAAAGAATGGTTATGTCCTTTGGAAAAAGATGATCAATGTATTCAATAGTTTCTTTTAGAGGCACTTTTCTAAAAAGTGAAACAACATCAAAACTAACCATTATATCACCCTCTTCAATTTTGAAACTATGCATTTTTTCAACAAAGTCGGCAGAGTTTTTAATGTAATGGGGTGTTTTTCCTATATAAGGTTGTAATAAAATGTAAGATGTTTTGCAAGGCTATATGTAGGAGAACCAATTGCACTAACAATAGGTCTTAAAGGAATATTAGGTTTATGAATTTTTGGTAAACCATATAGTTTTGGTGAAATAGCTTTAGAATTAGTTAGTTTCTTTTTTATTTCTTCAGGAATAGATGATAATTTAATCAGCTCTTTAGTTTTTAAAAGAAACTTTTTTGTTGGATCTTTTGGTATTTCTGGTCCCAACAATTGTTCTATCTTAATGATATAATCGTTCATATTTAATATAACAGTTGCATAACCTTCATCTGATCTTAATATTATTATACTTTCATTGCGTTTAAGATCAAGTAAGGCACGTCGTTGACGAAAGGATAAGTTGCTCTTTGAAGGTTTTGTTTTACGTAATATGCTAACGCTGTTATATCTAACTTCTGTATTTTGTAACGCTAATGTTTCAAATTTTTCCATATAAAAATTAGGTATAACAGGAGTAAGGGGACTACCCATTGCTACACCTTCAATCTGTTCATAAAATTTACTATTCCACTGAAAATAAGTTGTACACCTAAAAAACCTTCAGTTTAGTATAGATATGTAGATGACACGTTTGTTATTTGGAGACATGGAGAAGAAGCACTGCATGATTTTTTGGTTTTTATAAATGGAATATATCCTAGTATTCAATTTACCATGGAAAAAGAAACTAATGGAAGTTTACCATTTCTTGACATTGTAACGAACCAGAAATACGGTGAGCTAAATAAATTTTAAAATAAAGAAATTATAAACGTAATTTTGTAAATAACAATTCATTTACGCTTTCAGAATCCAGGTATGGTAACAAACGACAATTCTGCGTGCGCGCAGTATCCCCTCTTGTGGATATGCAAACCCATCGCGTTCCGTCCTACCTAAACCCCCCTTTTTAAACCAGGTACAAAACCGAAAATTTGCACATAATTCTGCATTCTCACAATACTCATCTTCGTAGATTTCCTATAGAATATCGTCTTCAATTCAGTTCCAATAATAATTTATTACCTGATATAATTTATTACCAATCCGAAATCCTGCACTTCTTGAAAATTCTCCTTTCGAGAATAATTCATAACCTGACCGACTCTTAAAATATATCCAGTATAAACTTAAATTGTTGATTATTCCAAGCCTAACTTCAAATTAATTCAAAAGAAAATAAGTTGAAATTACCTGTTTACATTTTAATACCTATATAAATCCCTATTTGAAAGGAACTAGCTATTAGTACCATATTTAGGAAAAACTGCTGACGCAATTCGGCGGTCTCCTAAGGACGTTACGGTCCTATTCAGTTGTCGAGGCATTTTAGCGACGTCTGTGGGATCACTGGTTAGCTAGGTTCTTTTTGGAAGACAAAATCCCAACCACCTAATTCCCTATTAATAAAAGTTACTCTGTTTAGCTCTGTGTTTTCTAACTTGGACTGCAGGGAGCTTATCCTCTAATTCCCTATTAATAAAAGTTACTCTGTCTAGCTCTGGGTTTTCTAACTTGGACTGCAGGTTAGTTTATCCATCTAATGCCATATTAAACCTTTAGATTCTACATATCTGGAACTTTCAACCAGCCCCAGATAACTAGAATCGCAAAAACCCCTCATTTAGACGGCTGAGGCCGGGAAACCTGGCCGTAAGTGAGATTTATAATTACCACCCCGTATAAGTTCCCGATCCATAACTTATAAAAGCATATCCGAATTCACCTGAAATCAAACCTACTCCAAAAATACTGTTTTATTAAAAGAAATCGATTAAAAATAATCACAGTACAGTCTAGAAGTTTAGCTTGTAAATACTCCAGGTCATTGTAAATTAAATAAAAAAAATTCTAATCAAGAATTTTTTTAGACAACGATCCCTAACCCTATTTAAAGATCATTAATTTACAAATCCGTTTAATTTCATTCTCGTTTACGTATATTAAGTACATTGAAACCAATAACATTGACCTGCTATCACCTATCAACAGCTGTTGTCATGCCGATCGTACTATTATGTAATATTGTGTAATTTAGTATATTTTCACATTGTATTAAAGAAAAATAGTAAGTCGTATTTTAGAGAAACCTGGTTAACTTAATTTAACAATTTTCCCCTATAAACATTCAGTGAATGATAAAGACGACCTTCCCATAATTGCATCAGTAAAACCCATCGTGACTTTGTAAATACAATTAAAAGTTAATTGATTAAATTGATTGAAATTGACAAACGGGATCCCGTGTATCATAGAGACAAAACAACAAACAGTACTAAAATATACAACCGTAATCTCCATTGTAACAATTCCGTATCAACATAAAATTATAGGAAGTAAGTTACCTGAAATATAATCAATCCTTGTATAAAACACTCACACAACCGCACATCGATTAATCAAAACTTCTTAGGGATGAAACTAGAAAAATTGAAAACCGTCAGATTGGTTGTTTATATTTTTATTATGCGTAATTCTCATTACAGTTCTACCAACGACACAAACACGTGGTGAACCAAGGTAAATAAATCACATGCATACGTATCCAGCAGGACCCAAAGGTATAGTGGATGGCCTACCCACCATCCAGAATAATTTTTATTTTCAGTTTTGTGCGATAGAATATTTTAGTTTCATTTATTTTCCACGGATATTGTTTTATTTAGTTTTAATACACTTACCTGACCATTGTAAATTGAATATTCAGGTTAAAATGTACATATATTGAAATTGGTATTTGTAAAAAGAATTTGTAAAATTTAACAAACGTGTTTAATACGTACATTAAACCTGAGGTGTCAAAACTTATTTAACAGATATAAGAGTCAACCGAAACCCACCCCTACTTCCCAACTAAGTCTGGTCGAAAGAGCACTTAAATCCACATAGTGGAATATTCTTGTAAGACCTACCAGAAAGGGCCTTACAACATATTAATTTCTAAAAATAATAATTCACTATCTTTTAAGGTTTACAGAAAGCCGACACACACTGATAGATACCTTCATAAATTATCCAACCACCATCCACGTCAAAAATTGGTGGAATTAAATCTTTAGCAGATCGAGCAAAACGTGGTGGAGCAAGTGGAAATGGTGGAGCAAGTGGACGAGCTGGTATATCTCGGTAGAATGTTTACTGCAGATGGTAAAATTGAGAGCGAGATTGGACGAAGGGTCAATGCTGGAAGGAAAGTGATTGGAAGTATGTGGACGATAATGAAAAATGAAAGCATGAGTCTAGCTGCGAAACGAGCAATCTATAATGGCGTATTCTTCCCGTCAGTACTGTATGGAAGTGAGACATGGGTATGTCAAAAAGCACGAAAGAAAAATAAATGCCGTGGGTATGAGATTTCTGAGAAGCGCATGTGGTAAAACGAGACGGGACAAGATAAAAATGAATGCATAATGAGGGAGTGTGGTGAGGAAAAGACTATGATGGATAGATATAAAAGTTGTACATTACGTTGGTTTGGTCACATTGAGAGAATGAACAACGCAAGATTAACAAAACAAATATATGTGGGTGAGGTTAGGGGAAAGGCCGGGTCTGGTAGGCCGCGTAAAACTTGGCTGAATGTAGTAGAATCTATGATAAAGGAAAGAAAGATAAAAGTTTTAAAAACAAAAGGGCATGTCAGAGACTATGTATGAATCTTGCGGAAGCTAGGGAGGTATGCGGAGATAGGAAAGCATGGAGAAAGATTGTGAATGAAAAATAAATAAGAGGCAGGGATTGTTTTGCCTACCCCGCAAGGGAATGGCGTGAAGGTTAAGTAAGTAAGTAAGTAAGTTATTACGCTCTATGATGTATTGCTGAGCCGAAGTCTCTTCATTATCCTATTCATTTCATAAAACCCTAAATCTAATTTTATTTCGTTTATTTTCCTTAGTAGCTCACCTAACCTCTTCCTTCTTTCGGCTATGCTTAATATTTTTTCTTTACTTTCCAATCGTATCGTGCGTACTATTTTCGTCATTTCTGCTAAACTGAATCGCGCGCTCCCAAGCAGGCCTTTTACTGAGATCCGAGGGCCATTTTTAACCCTTGGGGGGAGTTTAGTCCCTAATTAAGGTCTTTTGGTAATATTAAGAGCCTTTTTGGCTGTCCAACCCCATTGTTAGGGATGTTGGATGCTCCTAGGTTGTAGTCTCGCGGCCATTTGGCCAGCGGGGGATGAGGTCAAAGTCCGATTATTTTAATTATGAGTCATAATCAAACTACGCGGCCATTTTGTTTTCAATTATGACGTCATAATCAAATACCGCGGTCATTTTGTTTTTAATTATGAGTCATAATTATACACCGCGGCGATTTTGTTTTTAATTATGACATCATAATCAAAGCCCTCCGCCGTATTGTTTTAAATTATGGATTATAATCAAAATCGTCCACTATTTTGTTAATTATGACGTCATAATCAAATTCCGCGGCCATTTTATTTTTAATTAAGACGTCATAATTAAAAGACAGGTGTAGGGCTTCACAACTTGCTCTCGAGCCTTTGCCCCACTTGTTGTGATCGGAAATTGTTCGGGGGTCTTCGCTCATTGTCGTGAATCCCATGGCGGGAAATTTGAATTTGTATTCAAATAAGTGGGGCTCTAATGCTAACTTGCAAGACAGGTGTAGGGCTTAGTACTAGATATTAAGATAAGACGTATGCATTTGGGACTCAACACACTGTTACGCAAAATGTATTTTGATTTTAATTATGAGTCAGAATGTATTTCAATCCTTTTGTTTTAATTATGTGTCATAATTAAATACCTCAGTCATTTTCTACTGAGAAACGTGAGAAGCGGGAGAAGCTAGAGCAACGAAAGAAACCAGTGGGACACGGGAGAGGAGAGAAGGACGAGAGAGGAGAGAGAGAGAGAGACGGGCGAAACTCCTGTCTTATGAGCTAGCTTAAGGCATGCTATTGTATTCAATGGGCTCTTAAACTTGCTTTCGGGTCCCTGTATAAGACTCAGGAACTTGTTCTCAGGCCTTCGCCTCAAAATTCTACAGCCAATTGGCTTTAGTTAAATTTTGCAGGTCACTTTGTTTTTATTGGGAAAGTTGAAATAGTATTCTAAGTGGACCTCATAATATCCTCTCACTCTGTCTCCGTCTCTCTCTATCTCTTTTAAACTTACATTTTACAAAAATCAACAATCGTTTCTTATAACTGAATAATATAAAGTACTTACAAAAGTACCTAACAGTTATTTAATCATAATAACAACCTTTCACTATTCACCTTAATAAAATAAAACCTTAATTAACTAATTACGCGAAAGTTGGACTGCCCATAAAAATGGAAACATGATGTTCACGTTCTTCGCGCGTGTGATTACACTTATTTTTAAAACCAGACTTGTTTGTAACGTGTATTTTTAAACTAGCGCATATTTTCTGTAATGGAAGTTGACCGTGGCTCTACCTAGTAGTGTATTTTTTAAATCAGATCCCTTCCTCGTCTCTATATTTTCACGTGCTTCTCTCGTCTCTCACCACTCTCTCGCATCTCTCGTCTTTCCCGTATTAGGTTAGGCTAATATACGTAAATATTAGGTTAGATTAATAAACGCAAGGTTTTTAGGTTTGGTCTATACTCACGTATCAGGTTAGGTTAATACACGCAACACTTTGGTTAGGTTAATACACGTGAAATATAAAATTTTAGGTAAAGCACTGCCCTAATGGGTTCAGGAGAGATCAGTCCTATCGTCTGATTAGTTGTGTGTGAGTCCAGATCTCGCGTCTGATTGGAGATCCTAAGAATAGGTCACGCCTCTGTTTCTAATTGTTGGGATCTACTTTTGTTTCGTGGCATTTTTATTTTTGGAGACCTACTTTGTTTTGGTGACCAACCTCGCTGACAATTCTAATTATGCGTCGTAATTAAAAGTAGTGTGATTAAGGCTTTGATTGACTGGTTTTGTTTTGTGGCGACACCTAGTTATATTTTTAAAACTAGTGAGATGTTGGCTTGAGGCTACTTCTAGTCGGATACCTTGGTTATTAGCAGTAATAAAAAGGTAAACGGTTTTCAGTTTGTGACGCCAGCTAGTACTGTATTTTTAAACTCACTAATGTTTTTTGTAATAGAAGCTGATTGGGGCTTTCACAAGTACTGACCTAACCTAAAATTTTATATTGTACGTGTATTTACCTAACCTAAAGTGTTGCGTGTACAAACCTGGCCTAATACGTGAGTATTGACCTAACCTAAACACCGTGCGTTTGCTAATCTAACCTAATATTTACGTGTATTGACCTACCTAAAAACGAGATAAGTGAAAGAAGCCTGAGAAACGATGGATACGAGGGAGAGGAGAGAGAGAGGGGGGATAGAGAGGGAAAGAGAGAGAGAGAGAGAGAGTCGTAGTGGACGAGAGAGAGATCTGAGAATCGTGAGAGGCGAGAGGGGAGAGAGACGGGAGATACGAGGGAGACGTAAGAAACGAGAGACAAGGGAGACGTTGGGGAGACGAGAGAGACGAGCACTATTAGGTAGAGCCGCGATCGACTTCTATTACAGAAAATATGCGCTAGTTTAAAAAATACGTTACTAGATGACGTCTCAAACAAGTCTGGTTTTAAAAATAAGTCAGTCACATGCGTAAAGAACGTGAACATCATATTTCCATTTTTATGGTCAGTCTAATTTTCGCGTAATGAGCTAATTAGGGTTTTAGATGCACTTGAATAGTGAAAGGTTGTTATTGTGGTTACATAACTGGTGAAATGAGGAAATAATTATTTTATATTAATGAGGGCTGGAAGGCTCTAAGTACTTGACATTATTCAGTTATAAGCACGACGCCTAAAGTGAATGTGTTGTGATTGTAAACAGCTGTTTACCATGTCAAGGTGTTCTTCCGATACGTGTGTCTCCAATAACCCTGATAAGTGCTAGTTTTTATTTTAACCTTACCCTTTATCTTATTTACTTTATTTAATTGCTAGAGGTGTGATTTCAAATTTGGTTATATTTGCTGTTGTATAGGCATTTTTTAATGATTTAACTGTAAAACGTATTTTTATCACTGTATGAAAAACTCGACAATAGTGTACACGTTAATTTGCGGGATACTGTAGTCTCATGATAATGATGAGCGTGGCTAAAATAAAACAGCGTCCTATAGCTGCTTTCTGAAATGAAATAGGTGTTAGTTTCAAAACGCCTGTGTATTATCAAAATTGTAAATGAAAGTCAGCTTGTTTATTTACCCCCGGGGCATTTGCCCGGTTTCAAAAACGAAATAGTGCGTTCAAGCTTGTTCATATATCTAGGACCCTTTTTATGAGAGGTATTTTCGTATTTGAGTGATATTATTATGGCTGTCTAATGATAATGATACGCGTTGTGTAAAATAAAACAGACTCATACAGATGCCTTACGAAACGAAATTGGTGTTAGTTTCAATTCACCTGTGTATTATCTGAATTGAAAATGAAAGCCAGCTTGTTCATTTATCCCCAGGCAATTGTCCATTATCAAAAATTAAGTAGTGCGTTCAACCTTGCTTGTGGTACAGTTTAATTATGACACATAATTAAAAACAAAATGGCGCCAGAATTTGATTATGATGTCATAATTAATATAATTGGACTTTGACCGGGTCACGTGACCACTCCCACACCCCTAACCCAAGGGTTGGGTTGCCCAAAATGCTCTTAATACTACCAAAAGGTCCCTAATTAGTAGTGAAAATGTCATGAAAGGGTTGAAAATGGCTCCCGAAAAGAGGCCTGTCCCACTTCTTACCCATCACAGCCCCCCACTCCACCTTTAATTAATTATGACGTCACGTCCCCCAAGTGGACCATTCTACATCTATTGATTCAGAAATGCTGGATGCATTAAACATTCATACTATTGTTCAAAAGTTTTCTGAAATTAAAGCTCAAGGTGTAAAACTTTTATAAATCGTGTTCCTTATTACGATAAATAATTATTGCCCTTCACTAGGTTAATGTTTATTCAAGTGTACGTTAACCTTTAATTTGTAGAAATTCTATAAACTTGGTACAGGCGGTCGAAGTTCACCCTGGGGGTGTGAATGTTAAAGGACGCTGGAGAATTTATTTTTTATTAGTCGTTACATGATATAAAGCTTTCCTCTTTTGCCTTATAAATATGATATCTTTGAGTGTAGTTCCTAACTCATTTATAATTAAAATTTTATTAACGAGTTGAAGGAGTAAAGAAATCGCGTACACTCCATTTTTCTATTTAAATGAAATTTTCTTATTTATGCATTCGAGTGAAAACGCTCTGTACCACATGTCGTATTTGTAAATTACGTTCTAACCTATTATAAATCCGATTTCCCTTTCTTATTTCTTTTTTTAATTATTTATATGAAATGAAAAGAGCAAACGTTTTTGCATTTCTAATAAGGTACCGAGTGCATGTAATTTAATTCATTTATACTGCGACGGTATATTTTATAGTCTGACTGCAAATATATAGAAGAAACTTCCTTTAAATGGGTTTCTTTTTGTTGCTTCTAGAGCAAGGTTCTCGAGTTGGAAATGAGTGTAAATATAGATAAGGATATACAACAAAAGAACTTAAAGATCAAAGGATGTTTACTGAAAGAATATCACCTAAAATAGCATTTCCTTTTATTCTATAAACGAAATTAAAATTTTAGTTATGATAGTGGGGAAACTACGAAATGTTTGTATTGATGTTTAGAAGAAGAACTATTGTTTTGGAAAGTATGCCACTAAAGAAGTCTTAAATTTGCTTAAATCGCGCTTAATAGAGTAATTAAATCCTTCTTTCTGACAGAGAAAGAACATTGCGACCGAGTGTACGTTGGTGATACAGGTAAATCAGTCAATACCCGCTTCAGGCGTTCTTTCTAACGTCATCAATACAGAATACCAATTACGCTTCCAAGAGAATCCGCTAGATTTTAGAACGTTGAAAAAGAATATTCATTTTTACCATTATGCAAATTGGCTAGAAAAAACTAAATACTTTTCACTAAGCTTGTTTTAATTGCAGTTATATGGTTTATTAATTGGACGTAAACGATGACGAACACCTGCATTATACAAAAAATTAAAAAAATCTAAACCGCAATTACACTCAAAACTTTTAGACGAATAGACTTAGCGAAACAGGAGTTATGTATAATCGTGAAATAATTCATTTATCCCTAAAAAGGCTAAGGGCGTCGTGCGCCATTTGTCAGACGGGATTTTGTAAGACCCCGACCGCTCAAGCGACCACCGGTTAACTTATTAGTGAAATTACTGACGCTTCGTCGTAAAATTTAATCACCATCAACGTTTACGTGTATTAAATGCAGAAATATAGTGTCGTCACGAATTATGATTTGAATAAATACTGACTAAATGTTTAAATACACTCGGTATATTATAATGGTTTAATGTTACAAATTAGAGAATGTTTCTAATCATTATATTAATTAAAGGTGATAGAATTTAGATTCTAATTTATCACCTTTAAATAATTGAGTTTTCAAAGCTTTGAAGTACTTTCGGATGCCAGGAGAATTGTAAAATCGATTAGGTTGGAATATTCATTTGGTAAAGGCAGCGGAGAAAAGTGTTAATTATTCTTAATTTAATTCGTATACGTTTTATACCTTATAAAGTATTTGCCTTCCCAAAGCTAATCGGAAATTCTTACAGATGACAACAATATGCTTAGTTCACATTTAGTACATCCATTTAAGCGGAATTACTATAGTTTTTTCATTAAATTGAAGATGCTATCTTTGAACATTTATTTTACAACTTAACTTACATTGTAACCATCGAAAACAGACAAGAAAAAACGGAATACCAAGTGTAGCATCCACCAAAAAAAAAAAAACTAAAAAAGAGACGATATAAAACGAACACTGACGAAGATTGTGCGATAAATAAAAAAACACAATGTGTTGCCTAACCACAAGGAGAAATAATACTTAGTTTTAAACATAACCGCCCGCCTTGAAAGCCAGTGCTTTCAAGAACATATTAAACATACAATATAGATCACTGCACAAGTTCACACGAACCACTGTTAGCAATGTCATCCTTGCTATGAGCTTGCTTATATATTGTCTGTTGGAAGTGGGCAGATTTTTGAAAAGGAGCGACCCATTGTAGTCTTGATGTCTGCAACACGAACCACACCGTCTTGGCCTGGATATGTGGCAATGATGCAACCTAGTTTCCATTTTGTAGGTGGAGCCTGAGTATCCTTGATTAAGACCATGTCGTTTGTCTTTAAATTTTCGCAATTTTTTTTCTATTTGGTGAGTTGCTGCAAGTGATGTATGTACTCCAAACTCCATCGCTTCCAAAAATGCTGCTGAAGCCTTTGAATGAGCTGAAATCTCGATAGCCTTGACAATGATAGTGTTGTCAAATCTGGATCTGGTATTGGCGTCGCTATTAAATGTGTTGTCTTTAATCTTAGATAGAGCAATGACAATCGTTGTGAATAATGACTTTGAGGGATCATTGAAAGAAAACGTTTTTCCCAAGGCAGCATCTTTACTCCACCATCTTGTACTTCCAATGACGTCTGAAGCCATTAATCTCGTGAGTTAGTTCTTCCCAAGTATTCATCCTTTTATGTGACTCGTTAAGAAACACTGCTGTGGAATTTAGTAAATAAAATAAATTGGAGACTTCTATTATTTTAGAGGTGGAATCTACCATTATAAGATTAAGTAAATGTGCATAACACCATACGTGTATTTGCTCTGGAATTAGATTTGACAAATGAGATGTTAATCCATTATATCCGCCTTGCATATTTGCATCGTCATCTGTCGAATTATCGATTAGGTTCTGTAAGTCAATCCCACAGTCACCTAGTGCACCACAAACCACATCTGTAATTTCAGAAAATAGTCGCTCCTGGGGCCAATTTTGGGAAGGTGTAATGTACCGAATAATTAAAGACAGTTGATCACAGATGGCTACATCTTGAGTGGTATCAATTTCTGTAGCAATTCCTTCTTTTATACTCTTTCCAATTATGTTGATTATGGTATTAACTGTCGTCTTAGACAATATCGTTACACGAGAATGTTTTGATTGTTTTCCCATTTTACACATGTATGAACATAAATTTTCATCATACTTCGAAACTAGTAACAAAATCTCTAAAAAGTTGCCGCAATCCAGATCTGTATCTAATAGGAACTTTGCACTTTCATACCGCTTGCCTCTGTAGCTTCAACCACGCTTTCCAATCAACTTTATTACATCGATAATGATGGGCACAATATGACGGTTCTTTGAAATTTGCTCGTTATGTCTTGTTCTCTGCTTACCTAACAAATAGGAACGAATAGGAAATGAGGGCAAACAGACTCTTGTGAGATGTCGTTAATTCATGCTCCTTGGTTCTATCGTAAATGTGCTTGATGTCGCCAATAGGATATTCCGACGGTAACTGAAACGTAGAACTATTGGATTTTCTATGAGCCAGACAAATAGTACAAAAGAGGGCATGTCTTTGAACACAATAACTTAGCCACTTCCTGATTATGCCATCACTTCTCAAAAATAGCTTTCTAGCATGACCGATTCCCTTTATTTGTTTCGGTTGTATGGGATGATATTCAAAAAAGGAATTAATATCTTGATCTTGATTCTACTGCTGCCATTGCTGTTCCTGTAGATTGTAGTTGTGTAGATGCAGTGGTTGATTTAGCAATACTGGTGTTTTCCTCAATTAACTCAGCTTCATTCGCTTGCAACAAACATTTTGATTTTTCCAATTTTCGTTCCTCTTGCATTCCAAATAACTCTTACATGTTATAACAACTTTTTGCAGCAGTGTCACGACCTTTTTGTTTTTTAATGCGAAGTTTTTCCGTTCCATCCATTTGGGCACTCTCACCACTCTCTTTGCGCTTACTCGTCTTTTGCGAATGAAATTTACTAAACGAAATCTTCTTTAGTTCTTTTTCGCAAAAAATATTTAACTTACCAATTGCTAAAGAAATACAGGGATAACTACAATTTAAAAAATACACATGGGTAATAACGTTTAAAGTATATAAAACACTAAACACAATAAGACATATGTAGAATTACAAATCAAATCACAGTTCAAAAACACTGAACTGAACACAAAAGCAAACAGTATCCGCTAACAATCGTTGTAAACAGATAAAGGACTCAAACTAAACTCATTTAAATTTAAAGAACGGCAACTATATAAGTTGTCGATTACAGTACAAAGAATAGGTACCGAATGAATTTCTCAGTATCTGCCAAATTGCTGTTTCCACGAATATTTTTAGTACTTCAGTAACATAATATCTCAGCTGTTTTTATTATTCAATCATTACGTCATTAATTTTCAGAAGCAACACATATACACATACCTACAATACAAAGAATTGAATTATGTAATGTTAATATTTAGTTCTTATGACAATGTATAACAATTTTATTTGTTAACTTGTATGCATTAATTCTCCCTTTAAAACAAAATTGAATTGTTATCCAAACGATTATATAAATTCCACAAAATGTTTATGCTGATATGTTATTTTCTCTATAGGTAAGCAGTTTTTACTGTTTCATGCAGCTCTCAGGCCGGGAACACACGGTCCGTGCGAACGCCCGGTCTGGGTTGTACGCGGATCCGAGAAACGTAGATGTACATTGAGAGGCATGGGTCAGGCCAGACTACATCCGGCCCGGCAAACGCCCGGACCGAGCGCAAAAGCGTCCGCGTGTTTGCCCGGGTATTCCCTACTCGCCCGGACCGGGGTTTTGTCGGAAGACACGTAGATACTAAATGGATGTGAATACACAACCCGGACGATCGCCCGGCGTCAGTCTACCACTTCAGTCTGACTTCAACCTTCACACGGTGTGTATTAAAATAATTGCGTGTCTATTGTGTTTATCATTGTGTTTTTAGTGGTTTGTTTGTCTATTATTGTGTCGGTGTGGTTAATCATGACATCTACGGAAATAGATGTAAACTTATTAGTGAGTCTTGTACAAGAAAGGCCTGAACTTTGGGACAGAACACTACATACTTATAAGGACAAAAACAGAACCAGGGACAGTTGGAGAAATGTTTGCTTAGTATTAAATCCTCAGTTTGCAGAGTTCAGCGATAATGAACGAAAAATTATGGTAAGTCCAAACCTTCTCTGATTTACTAGTTTATTTTACGTGAACTATTTTATGCGCTCTGATGCAAGCTCTATTATCAACCATAATTTACTAAACACGATTTTGTCGGTACTCAAATTGTGCGTACATACTTCCTGAACACAACGGTGTAGAGTTATTTTCAGAACAAAAAAGATTACGCGAAAAATAATTTATCAAATAAAAACTTTTATTAATAAAAACAACAAGTTTAATCGATGCAATTTAATGTTTTCGACTCAAATCCTAGTCGTTTGCCATGGGACAGACCCAACGTCACTTGAAAAGTACTCTGCCAGAGCATTTCTAATAGAGTTAGCTCTTTTCTTCCAAGTCGTGTTTGATTTTGCTTTGGTATGACATCGAAATCTTCTATGCCTACAATTTCCATTGTGACCTCACAGTTGAAACCATCCGCTCTCTCACAAAGTTGTGAAGTACTACACAAGCTTTAACAATAGAAACTGAAAAGTCTGTGTTTAAGTTGAGTGGACGGTGAAAAATTCTCCATTTATTTGTTAATATGCCAAATGTACATTCAACATAACGTCTTGCACGGTTGAATCTGTAGTTGAATATACGTTTCTTAACAGTGAGTTGCTTTCCCCAAACGGCCTCTGTAGATGACAATGGAGGCTAAAAGCTTAATCTCCAATTAGAAAATATGAAATATCAGCGTCCATGGTATCATACAAGGGTTTTGCTGGAGGCTGCAGTAATCGATGTTCTGTAATACTACGCCACAACGTACATAGATCAAAAACCGCTGGATCACACTCACTGCCATATGCACCAATGTCCACGTATAAGAACTTGTAGTTTGAGTCTGCAACGGCCATAAGGATTACTGAAAAATAGCCTTTG
This sequence comes from Vesta saturnalis, assembly GCA_036346205.1. Lineage (NCBI taxonomy): Eukaryota > Metazoa > Arthropoda > Insecta > Coleoptera > Lampyridae > Vesta > Vesta saturnalis. Next base: position 11,648,648 of record JARFJB010000218.1, on the reverse strand, counting down.
TAATTGAAATAGATGGATCCTCTGAGTTCAGGTTTCACAATGCGTATATGCTTTCCATCTACTGCTCCCATGCAGTGTGGGAAGTTTGCTCTACTCTCAAATCCCTCAGCGACAACCTTACATGATTTTGTGGTAAGTTTGGGTATGCATTCGTCTTTAAGGCATGTCCATATAGCATCGCATGTACGTCTCACGATTTTTGCTATTGTGGATCGGCCTAATCGATATGCGTAGTGGAGATCAATAAACGTACAACCACTTGAAAGGTATCTGAAATTACGAAATAAAAGTTAGAAAGTAACACAAACAGTTGATATTTGTATTGTCCAGGAATTATTACAATATTAACCCCCTAGCCCTTCCATCCACAATTAAATACAATACGCAATAATGTGTTTTTTTCAGGTCAACTTGTATTGAAGAGATGGGGTAACATAAGGGACCAGTATATGAAGTACAAAAACAAGGAGAAAAAAGCAAAGAAATCTGGTGCCGAAGCTGTAAAACTCAGAAAATACGTATACCATGACGCTCTCCAGTTTTAGAGAAAGTTAGAACCCACGCTGAAACGACTTCTAACATCGAAACCATCGGAGAGGAAGGACGGCCAGAAATTGAAACCGAAATAATAGATGATCCACCAGCACCTACATCACCAGAACATATAACACCAGAATGTATAGCACCAACACCTACCCCACTGCCACAGACAGTAGCAGTAAAACGTTATCAAAACAAATGAAAAAATACAAAGAGGAAGCTCGATGAATTCGAATTAAAAATGATGAAAGTGGTCGAAACACCAGAACCGGAACCAGACCGACATCTCATGTTTCTTAAGGGAATTTTGCCAACGTTGTCAAAATTTAATGACTTCCAAACAGTCGACTTTCAAATGGGTGTTCTGCAGTTGTTGAAGGACATCCAAAAACAACACATTCCTCATACCACCTACCAACCAACTGCCCACCTACCAGCTGCATCATGTACCAATACCCAATCATATCAAAATCCATTTCCAATTTTCGGCAATTACGGGCAGCCGTCTCAACCAACCCACTACATTGGACAACCATTCACATCACCTCCACCTGCCCACTTTAATTCATCACCAAGTCAAACTCCTCCTCCTTAGCCAACCCAGTTAATTGCATCACGTCAACAACCACAAGACACCCAGTTAATTCCATCTATGGGTCAAGCGTCTCTAGAAACGTTTATTCACCATATTCAGATGTAGCATTTTAATTATTTGTTGCGAGTCGGATTTGTTCCATTAAACAGTACTTATAAATTATTATTTACTTTTATTTTTCCCAAACGTACTGAATAAATAAAAATAATATAATAACAATTTTTCTAAAATGAAATTTATCACCGTTATAGACCCTACCTTAAGCTTACTGCAAGCATCTCTTGTGGTGAAACGCAGTTTCTCATGTTGGTATCTTGTCCTTGAATCTGCACCTTTATCTTTTCTAGAAGTTCGTCAAATGACGCCACAGACATTCTAAAGTAGTTAAAAAACTTACTATTATCATCCCGCAACTCTAAAAATACAAAATAGAAAGCGCCATGAAGTTGTCTTCTTTCTAAAATAAGATAAACCCACGCACTTCTGAAGCGTTTATTCTTCCTTCGGTGGCGAAGCAAACAAAGGAGAACTAGTTTTTTACGTCTTGCCAATTCCATATTTGCATTAAGACTGACAGAACTTTGATGTAAAGTTATAGCCTAGCACATCCGGGAGTTTACCTGGGTCGTGTGTTCTGACACTCAAAGTTCTCCCGGATCCGGGCGTTCACACGGACCGTGTGTTCCCGGCCTCAGGGCTCTGGGGCTACTTTCTGCCGCGTCAGTCCGTTGGCCGTGCGCCGTCTTAAAGGGACCGGCCCTTCGGGCTCCGCCCGAATGCCCGGTGCCTCTATCCGCCACCGAAAGAAACTTACATAGCAGGAACCAGCCATAGTTGTAATGGAATTTCCAGCAATCCGGTCTAAGCGTATGGGCCAATGTGGCGACAGCCAAACAAAGGAACAGGTGCAGTACTATAAGTCCAATTCTGTTTCAATTACTTGAAAATAACGAATCTTTATAGTTCTTCTACATCCGGCTAGGCGAAGGACCATGTAGTTTTTTAATTAAATTCAAAATGCTATGTTTGAACAGTTATTTTACAACTTAACTTTACATAGTAACCATCGAAAACAAACAAAAAAAAACGGAATGCGGAGTGTAGCATCCAAAAAAAAAAAAAAAAACTCAAAAGAGACGATATAAAACGAACAGTGACGAAGATTGTGCGATAAATAAAAGATGCTAATTTTTAAATGCACAACGTGTTGCCTAACACACAGGAGAAATAATACTTAGTTTTAAACAATTACAAGATTAGTAGAAAGATAAATGCTAAACTAAACGTAGAAGGTACAACGTGAGCCAACATGAACGAGAGTAGAGTAATCTAGTGCTTTATGTAAAGTGACCATTTCTGTAAAAAGGAAATACGGAACATAGACGCATCACCCGAAGAGTCTGCGGGGTACCAAATACTCAGTAAGGGGAAGGAGAGGGAGAAATTTCATTTAAATTAGATACAAAATTATGAGTCTACGTGACAATTATAGTGGTTGTTTATCGTAAGTTTTTAAGCGTCAGTGTCAGAAAAAAAAAATCTATTTAATTTTGTAATTTACTTCGGTACATAATAAAATAGCGAACGAAACCTTACTCATGTGTATATTTTTCCATTAAATGCACCATTCGTAAAATATTCGGGCGATCTTGGAAATACTTAAAAAATTCATGGCAATGTTTTATCATTAAAAGTCCTTTTAAAGTTCTTACAGTATGGCTAGTTTTTCGCTGGTGAAATTTTATTCATATCAGAAAAAATCTTTTCCGTGGCGGAGTTGGATCCCGGTAAACACAAGCACATTTCAAATTTTTTAATATGTAGTTTGGCTCCATTGTTGAGATACGTACGGTTTAAGATTTTTAAAACGTAGGTCTAGCCTTGTTTCTTACGTATCTGTCAGTAAGCAGTTTGAACAGCTGATAATTCACACAACTTCAAATATTGTCCTCGCCAGGAATGTTAACCGCTACGTCATTAATTTATGAATTTAGCTATCCAATTTGTTATACAGTCTTCTCATATAAAACAGTGAATTAAATAAGGATGGTGAACATTCGTAGCGCATTTGACAAAATCGACATACGGTATTGAGTAAGCAAATGTAGTACAGAGAGTAAACCTATCAACGCGAAATCAATTTGTTTTATATGCATATCAATTTAATTCTCAATTGACTAATACTACATAACCTCCATTTGTTTGTTTATCCTTTGACTGTTTCGTCATTTCCTACACTTACGTTTAATCGTCATTTATTACAAACTTTAAATAAGTTCTTTTCAGAACTTCTCCCTTTGTTATTCATGTGAGCCTTTCCCACTGTACCTTCACTTTCTTTAATCGTTACACTTTAAATCAGTTTTTTTATGAGCTATTCCCTTTGTTATTCATTTTCGCCTTGCTTACTATTCATTTTAGTCTCTGCCATCCTAATGTCTGCACAGGATAAAACCTTGTACACACAAGCACAGCAGTTTGTATTAAATTTACTATATCTTGATTCATTACAATCACGAAATTACAGCGTGTGGCAAGCGCGTTGGGTATATCTGAGAAGACGGTGAGAAATACCAAGTCCCGAGCTGTATCTAACCTTGTTCTAACAAGTCCGGGTAAAAAACGACTACGCAAGAAAACAAAATCTGACGATCTACCTGAAACATCCAAAATGGGTATAAGGAATATGTTATGCAAGTATGTGTGCACAAAGTGAGTAATATTACATCCCAATCTTTTACACATGTGTGACATACTAATTTATTTACAGAAAAACATGTCACAGTTGCAAGTTTAAATGCAGAAATTCGTAACAGTCACATATTAATAAGTGACAGAAGTCTTCATCGTGCAATCCAGTCGCCTGGACTCAAATTCAAAAAAACTCAAACCGTAGAGCTTTATCGGAAAAAAGTTATATCGCAGAAATGCAAATTTAAATTTCTTAAACATTACACTAAAAAAATCAATTCACCTAATCGTCGGAAGTAGTATTTATGGTTGAAACGTGGATCTACTCCAAAGGAAATCCAGGAAGATCATGGCAGGATGATGGCATTAGAAGTGTACGAAAACCTCAAGGCTACGATGGCAAGAGATTTATTGTTATTCACGCCGGATCCGCCAGAGGATTTGTACAAGGTGCTGCTCTGTTATTTGCATCAAGATCGTTAAAGAAAGATTATCATGGTGAAATGAATGGGGACATGTTTAAAAAATGGCTTATTGAACATTTGCTAACAAATTTAGAAGAGCCTTCGCTAATTATAGTTGTTAATGCACCGTACCATTCAATGTTAGTTGAAAAGTTACCAACTTCATCCTGGACAAAAGGTAATATGGTTTCCTCGTTAACGCAAAATCACATCAGTCACGATCCCACACCTTTCAAAACCGAGCTGTATGGTCTAATTAAGTCACTTCAAATACACAAAAGGTACGAAGTAGATGAAATAATATGAAGCTACGGACACGAAGTATTAAGATTACCACTATATAACTGTGAGTTTAATGCGATAGAATTAGTATGGGCACACGCAAAGGGATATTATGACAAGCATATTGGACGAGATGGCTATAAAGATGAGAACGTAATTGGTATGTGGAACGAAGCTTTACAGCAATGTGATGAAACCGTATGGGATAATTGTGTGCGACATACTGGAGAAACAATAAAGCGATGGTATGAACGGAAAGAAATGTTGGATATCACAGTTGAACTGGTTATTAACATCGGAAACTATTCTGAAAGCTCGGATGTAGATAGTGACTCCGATTAGAAAGTTTTACACTTTAAAAGCATGTTTCTACAACGTACAATTAGTAAATACAAGTGTGTTAGTTCATATTTAATACCATTTCTATTAGTAATGTATTTCAATAATGTAAGTAGGGGAGAACCTGGAACAATGGCCATGCATGTACAGTGCCCACCTACCCACAGAATTTTTATTTACAGAGACTGTGTGTCGCCATCTATCCAGTAAGGTCATAATCAATTACTGTTTCTGATCATGATGTTAGTTGCAGTATTCTTGAATCCTTTTCTTGGATAATTGCTTAACCTCAAAATTTGGCACGCGTCGTAAACATATTTCAAGAAAGTATTTTTCTAATATGTTTTCAAGGAGAACAAAATATAAGGCCTGTTGCAAACGATAGCCAATCTGTGTAAGTATTTACTGGGATATTATTTTTTTGCGTCCTTTTTATAATTTCCTTTATAATGGATTTTTAATTTTAAGGCGCGACTGAAAGTACAGTTGCCACCATCTACTGCAGGTACAGTGGCCATTCCTTTGCAAATCTTAATTAAATGTTGACCATACAAATGTTACAAAATGCCTCGTCGCAACAAAAACAGATAACATAATAGGTAAAACTTCTGATGAAACTATGGGCAACGCACTTCGTCACATACAGAAAATGGTGGAATGCTAGTTAAAGCCTCTGCAGTTCCACACGAAATTTCCCATACAACTTTAAGGCGAGAAGAGATGAAATTGATTGGTACTCACTCGTTTTACAAGGAGCACCAAGATTAGAACCAAATTATACTGTAAACCAAATATATCCTTTGGAAGAAGAATACTTCCAAACCATGGCAAAACTCCATCACGACTTGAATCCTAAGCCTGCAAGAAAGTTAGCGTATGATTTAGTACTGACAAATAGCAAGAAAATACCACCCTCGTGGGTAGAAAATGAAACTGCCAGTAGATTCTGGTTAATCGCTTTCCTCAAGCGGCCAAACGAATTATCCTTACGAGCGGGAGAAGCGGCGTCATTAAGTAGAGCTATGGGCTTCAACAAGTCAATTGTCCAACGATTTTTTGATAATGTTCACGAAATATGTGAAAAGTACAAATTAGGACTCGATCAAGTGTGCAACGTATACGAAACGGGGCTTACAACCGTTCAAGAAGCAGGAAAAGTCAGTGCCAGAAAAGGTCAAAAACAAGTTGGTCAAATAATATCTAGTGAACGGGGAACTATGGTAAGTTGTATCAACGCGATTGGAAATAATATCCCTCTTTTAATTTTTCCTCGAAAAAATTGCAAGGATTATATGATTAAGAATGTTACACCCGGAACTGTCGGGGTAATTCAACGTCAGGTTGAATTACGTCGTAACTGTTTGTGTAATGGTTGTAACATTTTATTAGCCATTCCAAACCCACAACTGAACCACCATTATTACTAATCGTGGAACCATGAAGCTCACATTTCTTTGTAAATCATAAAGATGGCTAAGGACTATCAAGTAATACGAGGGATAAGCAGCAATTCTTGAGAATTGAAAGATCTAGTTGTCAGTGCAAAACAAATTATTGTTTATTAAATAGTTCATTATATTATCTGTCAATTGCAATTTAGCTTGTGCAATTCGGCTGAATAGTGTCTGAGAAATAGTCCATGGAATAAGCTCCTGTTATCGAAAAAATGGAATTATCACGAGAGAACTTTCGGATAATGATTTACTATGATTTCAAGAAAGGCTTGAGCGCGTATGAGTGTGAGCAAAGTTTAAATTCGGCATTTGGGGTTCGCGCACCATCATTGGCTACTGTTTATAGATGGTATAAAGAATTTGAACGAGGTTGTAAGTCCGTGGTACACAGAAAAGGAGCTGGCCCTCCTTTAACTGCTGTTAACCCCGAAAACATTGCTGCGGTGAAGAAGATGGTGGAAGAGGACAACCGCATTACCTATGCAATGATAGAGTCCAATCTGAAGATTGGATCCTCGCAAGTGAGATCAATATTGCACGAACATTTACATTTGAAAAAGGTTGTAACTTCGTTTGTAACCCATCATCTGAGGCTGGAGGCCATAAAATTATTTCTAAAATTGTAACTGGCGATGAAACGTACATACCGTTTTTGATGTTCCCACTCGCCAAGAAAGCCGAATCTGGATACATGCAGTTGAGGAAACCCCTACGATGGTGAAAAACAACGAGCAATGAAAAAGTTATGTACGCGGTATTTTTAGAAGTACGGGTTTGGTGGCCGCAGTTAAATTAGAGGATCAGAGGACAGTTACCGCTAAATGGTATGTTGAAAATTATTTGCCTACTGTGTTCAGCAAAGTGCCAAGAAAGGGAATCATGTTACATCATGATAACGCGTCGTCCCATACAGCAAGGATAACTGTTCAGTAATTAGGGAAAACAAAATCAAAATTTGAGAACATCCTCCTTACTCACCAAATTTGGCGATGTGTGACTTCAGGCTATTTTTTAGCTCAACAAAAATTTGAGAGGGAAAAGGTTCCAGCCAGAAGAAGAGATTGACATCGCCGTTAAGTGTTTTTTTTTTTTGGTAGTATCCCTAAAGACAGCTTGTGGAACGCTTTTAAACTATGGAAGGAGGGAATGGTTAAGTGCATTATTGTATCAATCTTTCTATTCTCAATAATTGTAGCTTGTCCCTCGCATTACTAACTCTACCACCTCATACTTGTCATTAGTTGCATCCTCTAGACAAGAGTGTTTACTATGCTTTAAAAATATTACAACCAATGTTGTCAAGCATGGTTTCTAATCGAGGAAAACATATTTAGCGATGACTTCGTCGCTTGAACGGTGACAGACATACAAATAATGAATAAAGACAGCTTAAATGAAGATAATTTGAAACATACAATTGACAATAATGAAGTCATGATTGATACCCCACAGATAAGCCCTAGGGATGAAATTTCAATTAAGAATCACTGACCTTAAACCATTTCCAAAAGTATCAGCTTCAAATGAAGATAGAAAGTTTCAGAGAAAAAGAAAAGATCAGAAATTTTGACAAACACCCCAGTTTTAGAAAAACTCGAAGTGGAGGAAAAATTGAAGGAAGCTAGAAAAACTAGTTTAAACAAAAATTTATGTGTAAAAAGACAACTTGAAGATGGCTTAAAACCTTACACCAAAACCCAAAAAAAAGTAAACCTTCTGAAAGCAGTTCTTCAACTGATGAGAGCTCCAGACAGTTGACAGATTCTGAAGGCATTGATATCTTTGCTCAGTCAGGAGAAGAAGATAATCTTCTAATGAATGATTTGTCGACGATAACTAGACTCACATGTATTAGTCAAGTTTCCGAAGAAAAAACAGTTTAATATTGTTGGTCGCATAATGGATAAGTTAGACATAGAGGAGTTCAACACAACGTTTCTTAGGCGCCACGGAAGCAGTTTTACATCCAAATGTTCCAGACATATCGACCGTTCCAGCCCATGATATTCTTCATTTGATGCAACTAGAGAAAATCGGGGAACATCAAGAACGGCTTTCTCTTCTCCTGTAGATTTGTCTTCGTACAATATAAACTGAACTCATAATATACTTTTTTTTAATAAATAGCATTTTTAAGTTATTTGGAAAGTGGCCAGTGTTCCATGCAGATATAGTCACTGTACCATCATTGATGGTATAGTGGCCACTTTGTAGGCGTTTTTAAAAACTACTATTTTTTAGAAAAATTGTTTTTTATAATGTAAGTATTAGGTTGCTGTGATGCCAAAAGTTCTATACAACTAATTTACGGTATCACCTTTTCAAAAAAAGTAAATAATTTGAATGGTTCATCTTTTTATATGAAAAGGTGGCCACTGTTCCAGACTCTCCCCTACAATATATTTTGTGGAAAAGTGCTTCTCAATATGGTAATTCACACATTTCCCACAGAATTTATGTTCCACATTAAAAAATGTTATCTCTCTACGAATAATTTTATTTAGGCACGTAACTTAACATCCATTTTATGTATTAATGTTACCATCTTATGGTGGGCCATCATTTCTACTGAATTAGTATCAACAATAAGAAATTATGATTATGAAACGTAGTAGCCTTGCGAGATGTAAATAGTGCAGCTCGACAGTTATTCCATGCAAATTGTTTAACCTATAAATTGAATCTGTACTCAACTGTATGATTGTTTATCAGCAACGATTCTCATGTTTTATAATTCCGCTGCAATTATTAATGTTTACATCTTGTTGAAAATTCCATTGTCTGTAGGTGATAACCTACATAACTTTCAGGCTCTAAAATAGCGTATCAAACACCTGTTTGAGTTCAAGAATATTGTTTTTCAACCGTTATCATTACGATAATCAACGTTCTTTAATTTTTACAAAATAAATTACAGTAAATAAATTGTATTTTGGAATACTTCAGCTTTAAATGCTGCCATCTCGGGTATATTTTCTAATCAGAATTTATTGTAACAAAAATAATTTCGATTCATGTTTTCATATTACACCATATGATTGTATATGATGACGTAGCGGTAAACATTCCTGGCGAGTACAGTAAAGTGAGCATAATGAGAAGATGCGTGTACGTAATCTATGACATTTGGAACTAGGTGATTGTACCAACTGCTTAAATTCTTTTTTTGTAGGTTAAATTCATAGTAATCATGAGGAGGCGCTAAACAGAGGACAGAATAGGATGTGTGCCGATGTGTGTTATTATTAATGGTTTAAATATAACTTTCAATGTCAAACTGTTAGAGCGATGGTGGTGCAGTGGTAACCCCGTCGCCTTCCACGCTGTTGATGCGGGTTCGAATCTCGGTCCATGCAATTTTTTAGGTTACTGTAGTTTTTTATCTAATCTACTTTTGTTAGATTACAGTAGTTTTGTTTATCTTATCTAAAACAAATACTCGCCAGCGCCTTGTTCAGACAACTACGATGACGCACACATCGGCACCACATCCTGTGTGACGTCACACATCGGCACACATCCTATTCCGTCCTCTGTTTAGCGCCTCCTGTAATCATGTTAATTTAAGACAAAAATCTAATAAAATTTAGTAACAAAGTTAAATTTTTGTTTTAATTATTTATCACATTCTAGTTTGAATGAAAACGACAAAAACATTATTAGTACGATTCATTATATTGCACTTTAAACGACTTCATTGTTTTATTATAATGTTTGTTTAAATTTTTAATTCTCGTTTAATTTTTGTTTTTATTTATAAAAACTGTTCTTTAAGAACAAGCGCGTGTATCATTTCGTGATTATTCCTAGAGATATCAATTTGTTAGTGCAATCGTTTGATTCACCTAACCTAATAATGGCGAGTTATTTTCCGCTACATATAAACATACTACAAAATTACGTCATGAAAAAGTTATGACGTGCACGCATCTTCTCATTATTCTCACGTTACATAATATACATGTTAGCTTTTGGAAATTAAGCGATTCACTTTGAGTAAAGAGGTAAATAAGCACACTTTTAGTGTTCCATAAGCCATTGACTAAATAATACTAGTCAATGTTTAAACTATTTGTATAAGCACCTACTCAGTAATTGAAAATTACTTGTATTTTATACGTTATATAATGAATCACATTGACCGATGTATGGATCCGATTTTACTGCAAATTTGAAAGTATTTTATATCTGTATTTAGTGAGAAATATGATTCTAAATAATTTTAGTACTCAAAACCTACTTGTTGGTAATAATTATAGTATCAAATATTAGAATTTTATTGAAAACTATTTTTCTCAATTTTATGTTTGACCACATCTCAATATAGATTCACATTAAATAATAATTCTTACATGTACAATTAATAAATGTGTGTGATTTAATCTGTGTGAAACAAAGTTAAATAGAAACAAGTCCATTATAAAGAAATAAAGTAGAGAAATTTAATATCTTTCTAAGAAGTAAGTAGAATGAGCCCAGCATGGGCATCCGTATAGTGAGGGACAGAGTGGGGCCGGCTTCTTTTGCGGGCGTTTTCAACCGTTGATGGAATTTTCAACCCCTTGATGGCATTCTTTCCCTAATTAGTGACCTTAGAGGGTGGGACCTGCTTCTTTTCGGGGCGATTTTCAACTTCTTGATGGAGTTTTCAGCCCCTTGACCGTATTTTCACCCGTAATTAAGGCCTTTTGGGAGTCCACCCTCAGTGTATAGGGTGCCGGGCGGTCACGTCACTAGTGAAATGGCCGCCACCAACCAGAAGCCAGGGCGTCTTATGAAGCTCTTATTAGGATATTATTTCCCGCCATGACCGACAAAATGGCTGCCAAACAAAATGGCCTCCAAAACAAGAATAACCTACAAGCCACGCCCCTCGACCAATCAGAAGCCAGGGGATGGTGTCCATGGACCAATCAGAAACTAAGGGGCGTGGCCTACCCCAAAGCCCACCAATCAGAATACTGTATGCGCACACAGGGTGACTTGGAAAAGTACGAAAATAAGAACAAACCTGTATAGTAGAAGTCAATTTTACATTTGGCCCTTTACGATCACGTTCACCTTCAAAATACCGTAATATGTTCATCAACATAAGTTGAGTTTTACTTTAAAGAGATTACCCTTCTAATGACGTGACGAACTGCAAATTATATGAAGATTATTTTCAAATATTGATTAAATTAGAAAATCTTACGTTGAATGGAGCAAAAATGTTACGGGTATTTTTGAAAAAAAAACTGTTGTAATATGAAAACACGTAGGCATGAAAAATAAAAAACGAAATAATCTGCTGAAGCGTCAAAAATTGCAGGTTAAATTTGTCAAGGTAAACAAACTGTCTAAATATGTATAACGTGCAAAAATCGATATCGTATCTAGAAACTGAATGTCCAGTTGCAATTGTTCAAGGTGTAGGTGGACAGCATTAAGATTCGACCTGCTACCACGTATGCTGCAGTAATGTATCCGAATGTTGCTACTTTCGATGATCGATGTCGCTTGAGTCCTGCCCTCTTGGGCGGGCATCAGAATGGGGCAGAATTTTATTTCCGGCAGATCTTGCTCTTCTTAGTCCTGACTTTGGCCTTGACGAATTTTTGCCCCCCCCCTCAGAATTCTTGGGACGGATCGACGAATCGACGTGCGAGTGTGAGCGTCTCGTCCTACTCACCTGAGGTGTAGCGTCTTTTTAGAACTCGTCATTTTAAGGGTTTGCCCTTAAACCGCCATGGTAAAAGTGGTGGTATTGCACCGTGCGGCATAGGGTATACATGCCTTTCACCTATTGTTGTAGTTTTACTATTTGATATTCACCTACTAAATCTCTCTTAAATGTACACTTTATTTTGGCATTTGCGATTGTTTGCCATCCTAGACACACAAAAAAAAACACTATAACGATTGTTTGTTTAAAAACAGTTACTTATTAACAATTGACGTTAACCTTTACGAACTATTTACATTATATTAATTTACACGCTGATGTATATTTACTTTCACATATACAAGACCCCATTGTAGACAAAGTTCCTTTCGCGCTAGAATTGATACGTAAATTGTAGAACTTGTGACGTCAACTTATTGTGCCTCATCTGTATGCCGCGCTATCTTCTTCGTACTTTCTAGACTTTGATTAATTCCTTCTAAACAATGAGACATCAGAAACGGGACAAAAAAGGACTTCTTTATAAATGCAAAATATTTACGTAGTTTGTTAAAATAATTACATATACCTAATGAAGTGCTTGAAAAAGAGATCGTCCCTATAGTACGGGACGAATCGTGGTGGCCTTAGCTTTGCCAATAAAATGTATTTATCAAAAATCGCATTTACAAGTATACCATCTTGTGTTTTGTTAGGAACCCTTTAATATTTGGACCAAAGAAAGACTAACCTTAAGCCTATGTTCTGAAGAAGAAATATGAGAGATAAATGTTACAGGATTTCAAAATATATGATCAAACCTGCTAGTCTTGACATTCAAAAGTATCACTGTTCTCATATAGAGTATCCTGTATATTTTTACGTTGTGTTAAACAGAATAAAAAAACCACACAATTCTTCATAAATATGTCCTCTCTCACTGCTTATGAGTTACTTTGATTTTTTTATGGTATTCAATATTTCAATGGTTTTTCTTGTACTTATTTTAAGTAGCCATCAAATTTGAAACAAAAAGTTGCATTAAATACTAAACACATATGTAAATTAACTGGAATAGAAAATATTTTACATTATCATAAGAACTTGACATAAAATAAACGAACATTCTCAAGTCATTGGATAAACAGTTACTAAACAGTTACTAATTCTTCTTAAAATATGTTCGAAAAGGTGACCCGACCCTCCTATTGAAAGCATACACTTAGTCGTTTTTTTTGTGTTTTGCCTCACGTTTACCAGTATACCCAGTATTATCATTACACAAATGTTTTGTATATCTCCTTTTGTATCGAGAAGTGTTACATATACACGTTATTTAATATATCCCCATAAAAAGAAATCTAACGGGGTAAGATTACACGACCTTGGGAACGACTAGACAAAATCTCCACTCCACATCCATTTATGAGTATAATTATTATCTAAAAATTCAAGTACCTCGCAGTGGTAGTCCGGAAAAGCACCGCCCTGTTGCAGCCACACATTTTGTCGTTCAACATTACTAAACGTATGAAGTAGGTTAGGCAAAACGTCTTGGAGGAATTAAAGGTAGATACGACCAGTCAGGAGAGTGTAACAAAATACGGTTCAATAATTCTATCCAGTGGTTTTGGTTTTGCATTTGTCGGATCCAAAATCGATTATCTAATGCGTAACAGTGCATTTTATGACGATTTATAGCACCATTGACTCCAAATGTACCCTCGTCAGAACACATAATATAAGATAAAAAGTTTGGACTAATCTCAAGTTGAGCACTAATCCAATGCAAAAGTTTTTCGTCTTTCGAAGCCATCATTGCGTAATTCCATGTTTAATTAAATATTAAAGCTAAGTACAGCAATTACAATAATATAATCAGTTAAATCTAAAAATCATCATATGCTTTAATTAATGCAATAACTTGAATTTGATGATAAATATAAACTTTAAAGAAACAAATTTTATCATTCAATAACATCCTGTAAATGATGTAGACATTTATAAATAATAAATTAGGAGAAAGTGTGAGAATTTCTTGCTATGGCCCATGACGCACAACCAATATGTTCCAATTATTCTTATGCAAATGAAAAAAATGCATTTACTAGTCAAAAATAATGAACATTTTAGTTGTAAAATTATACAATAAATTGACAAATAATTAATAGATAATAAATATGTAGTTATATTTTAATTACAGAAACAAACAGTAAATTGGTAAATTGGTAGTATTTTCAAATAATTCATATATAAAAATGATATTGAAAAGATATTACGGTATCCGCATGGGGGTTATCTATGAATAACATTCGGCATGATATACTATAATAAATTTACGTAATTACATTGTATTCTAAAAAAATTATTGATAATAAATGTCTATTTGGATAATAAAATCATATGTAAGGTAGCAGTATGTATTTATTAGTTAAATAATAATAATAAATATGATAATGTATAGTGACAAGTATGTATTTACTGTAGCAATTGCGCTATAGTAAATAACATTTCTATATCCAGATGTTTATTTTTCTTATAGAATAATGAGACCGGAAAACCGCATTCTCAATATATTGATAAGAATTCGATATAAATACTGGATTCAATAGATATATAAATTCAGTTATTAATATTTCATTCTTAAACATGAATCTTCTAAAGCAATTAAATTTAGTAGGCGAAGGTGAATTAAAACCAATATTAAAGGTTTCTAATATGATTATTGATTATAAATACTGGTTAAAAGGTGTTAAAGTTATAAATACAGCATGGTAGAAAGTTGCAGTAGAAACTGAAGAAAACACTATATTTCTCCCAGAGAGATTAAGACAAGAACTGAAGAGCATGCATTGAACAAAGCGCGATCGTTTATGGCGGCAGCATAGATGTTGGTAAAGCCAAAATGATGACATCATTTGTTAATTATACAGGTAAGGTATTATTATTACCCTGCATTAAAAAAGTAATAAATAGTATTTGTAGGATAGCTTGATCATCACCATCATCATCGCTATCCTATGCTATTGTACATAAATTTTTCTTTCTCCATTGCATATAAAAAGTTATAATAAAAGAACATTTGTAATGTCTGAAGTCGTTTACCTATTCCTACAACTTATAGGAGTTAATATATAAAATTGTGTAGGTAAAATAAAACATACCGTAATTAAACAAATTTATTTATTGCAATGAAAACAATCTAACATTAAAGGGGGCTGGTCAACATCAGATGATTTATTCCAATGCTTTATACATCTTATTTCGTTGCGTAATTGCCTGTCCTCCCCATATTAATGAGGTAACTTATTTCGTATTGCAAGAAAATTGTCAACGCTTAATTGTAACAGTTCATAATAATGCTTAAAAAATTAAAACACGTCTACATACTTGCATTATAATTTCCTATCTCCATCACAAGTAATAAACACATGTATGATGGCTTGGGGGAGGAGGGGGGGTGCAACTAAGCTTCATCCTCATTGTTATGACATCACACTTTGATTTAACTCGCTATAAATAGGGTGGTAACGCAGTTGAATAAGTAGTTAATTGAAATCAATCAGATGATATGGATGCTGAACAAGGTGAGTGTTTAACGGATATTCCTGGTATGGAAAATACATGGGATGCCGCTGATAAAGCTGATTATTCATGTACTGATACACCCGAAGCGTCTAAAGGTAATTGTATTGCGGTATAGACATTTTATTAATACCTTTGTTGTAGAACGTTTATTATTAATGTGGGCGCTATTTCTCGATAATTCTAAAATACTTGAAGTCGCAAGTTCATTAAAGAGTAATGGCTTTAAACCTGTAGTACAATTATTTTGGAGAAAATTTAGTGATATATGCAGCCTGCATTTTGATATGGTGGAATGGCGCGAAATTTCGAACATTAAAACAGAGCATCTAAAGCGTCAAACTCTAAAATCTAATAATCCGGGAAAGCTATGTTTATAGGTTATGGTATAAAAATTGAATTTTTGTTTATTACCGACGAAGAAGAGCGAATCACAATGAGTAGAGGAAACAGTTCAGTATTATTATCCGAGCAGGCAATCAACCTATTCTTTTCGGCTGTGGATGTGCTAAATCAGAAGCTAAATTATATGAATGATTTTCGTAATTATTTGATTTATGAAGATTTTATAAATGAAGTAGCAGCGAATCTATACAATGAAGGTCTGAGCGATGAAGAAAGTATATTATCTAGAGGCAAATTATTGTATTAAAATTTTAGATTACTTTCAGCATTAATAGGTCATAATTATAATGTAAAATATTATTCATTTTTAGTTGAAATTGTGCACATCTTCTGGCAACAATTTATAAAAGATGTAACTTTCAGCATTAATGGACCATATTTGTAAAAGATATGTAAAAATGGACGTATATTATATAAATAAGTATGTTAATAGAGATTGATAGAGGCCCCACCTATTGGTACATTTTTAAAAGTAGATCTAGGTTCCTGTAATTGTTATAGTGGGAAAACTAGAAATTCAAAATAAGTTCTAATAAGGAGGGTCTGCTTACTATTATATACTCATGTTTACTATTGGTTGGAAATTATGTTTTCAGACGCTTGCCTTACGATTTCAGACGCCTACCTTCCGATTCCAGACGCCTATCTTCCGATGTTTCCCGACGCATGGCTTCCGGCATGTGCATTTTCCTATAACAAATTTGAAATTTTACTACAGCTAAAAAAATGTGAGTGATAGTTCAATTTGCGCTAGAAAAGTGAAATGATCTACGTTAAGGAAAAAATTGAAAACATCTGGAAGTCCGACTTACTCATGTATAAATTTCTACATCAAAGTAAAGCAGTGCTTTTTGCAAATTTTAAGTGCATGTTGCGTTAAAAATGTATTTATTGCAAATATCATGCATATAAATAAAGTATGAAAATATAGTACAGTTAAAAGTGAAAAAAAGCTTGCGTTAAATAAAAGTCAAAACAGTTCCCAAAAGCATGTAAATCTAAAAACTTTACGTCATGTATTTATGCAATACAAATGACATAATTGCATTCATACATTTGCAAATCCGTTTCAAAATTGTAATGTGAATTAATGATAAAAGTTTACCTAGCAGTCGTAATAGTTGTATTTAATACAATTAATAATAGTTTTCAATTACATATTTACTTTTGAACTTATTCGTTCATAACAAAACTTATAATAAGTTAAGGAAATAATTGAATCCTTAAGTAAGTGTTGAAAACAAAATGTTAATTTCAAACAATTTTATAATTATATGAAATGATAACTTAAAAATACACTAATAAGGTTATTGTAAAATATCATGCACATAAAGAAAGTGTGAAAATATAATACAGTTAAAAGAAAAAAAAGCTTGCTTTAAACAAAAGTCAAAACAGTTCCCAAAAGCATGTAAATCTGAAAACTTTACGCCATGTATTTATGTAACATAAATGACATAATTGCATTAATATATTTGCAAATCCCGTTTCAAAATTGTAATGTAAATTGGTAACTGAGATAAAAATAGAAGGTTCGCATTTACACCTGCATAAAATGCTTTCAAAGCAAAATCCATCGAAAATGGTAAGTTTGGAATCCTAATCAAAATAAATTAAAAAACAGGTCATGTTTTAAGTGCTGTTTGTTGTTTTAAAATTGAATTGGTTAATTTAAAGAGCATTTCGATACATTAAATGGATAAATTGCATGCATATGTTTCTTCTACTAAGCACAAAAAGTAGTGTTTTAAGTGCTTTTTGTTGTTTCAAAATGGAATTGGTGAATTTAAGAGTAATTTTTTCATATTTTGATAAATTTATATATGAAATTGATAAATTGCCACTTATAAAATACAACTGCGTTGGAAAAAAATTTTTTTTCTGAGAATTAGGTGCAAATTTTAAATTTTCAGGAGCGCATCTTTTCTAGGATTTTATTTATGCCGTCCCCACATCCCCACCTACACCATGCGGAAGAGGAAGACCTCATCCATTGATATGCACATACATCTTTACTTACATCACACCTTCAAACATACATCACTCACTTTCATAGTTCAAGTACACGTCTATTGTTGTTTACACAACAACAATTGCAATTATAAATTCCATTCGAGTACAGTACTTTATTAATTTGAATATAATATTACAAATCATACTAATAATACTATATGGGGGAATTTTGCAATTGCATACTTATTACTCATTACGAGTACAATCCATTTAACATGAGTTGTAATTGTGTATATAAATGTAAAATGTCCAAAGATGCATTGTGAGTGTTAGTATTACTTTATTTCATAAAAAAATCGTTAGAATCTATTTTAGAAAAAAACCATATTACAAATACTTCACAAATATGTTAAACTTTTGTTATACTATATCATATTTTATATTGATACTCAATCAATTTGGAAAATATTAAAAATGTACGTTTTATATCGAATAGTGATGGCAATATTTCGCAGTAAAAGAAAACCTTAAAGTTTTTCCACATTCTTTTTTAGAAAATTTGGAACCGCGGTCTTTTACACTGTTATTTGTTTAGTCTACATGCAAAAAATTGGAATTTTTGGGTAAAGGACTAGCGGGTTATGATTTCTTAATGTATGCAAGTATCAAAGTTTACGTACATGTAAACCAAAATTGTACTATTAACAAATTAAAATTTTTTTAGTTTTGACAAATTTTGGAACTGCTACCTTTTGCGCTGTTATTTGTTTAGTCTGCATGCAAAAATTGAAATTTTTGGGTAAAGGACTACCGCGTTATGATTTATTAATGTATACAAGTATCAACGTTTACGTACATGTAAACCACAATTGTGCTATTAACAAATTAAAATTTTTTTCACATTTTTAGTTTTGAGAAAATTTGGAACTGCTATCTTTTGCGCTGTTATTTGTTTAGTCTACATGCAAAAAATTGGAATTTTTGGGTAAAGAACTAGCGGGTTATGATTTATTAATGTATGCAAGTATCAACGTTTATGTACTACTTTCACAAGACTATTTGTTTTGAAATTTTTAAATTTTGAATTTATTTAACTGCTATCCTTTGCGCTGGTATTTGTTTAGTCTATATGCAAAAATCAGAATTTTTGACTTAACGATTAAACTGCTATGATAGAAAGACTATATTTATTTATTTTAAAACATTTCACACACAAAATTTTGTTTACTTCAACATTTCATACAATAGCTAAGATAATGTTATTCACCTTTTCTTTGTAATAGTTTTATGTGATAATTATAAGGTTACAATGTCATTTCTTCCTACATAATTTGTATAATTCAATAAATCATGATAAGAAACTCGTTTTATATGAAAATTCAATTAAACCACACGGAAACTTCTTTTAAAGGTTTTCGTACATTTTATTTTTTCATTCAAATTACAACGCACCTTCATTAAATACTTTTCATAGCACATTCACTCGAAGTTGATTAATTTTTTTCAGCTCATACAGCTCTAAATCAACCCTCAATTTTTTATTTCCTTGATTAACGCCTCGAGTCTTTTCCTTCTCTCATCAATACTTAATAATTTTTCTTTCTTTCTCTTCTTATCATTCTTATTACTTTCACCATTTCTAGCAATAAAAGTTTACTGAATCATGCAATCCCGGAGAAGCCTTTTTATTATAAACATGCATCCTTTCAAAACTGCTAACCTACTCAAAAACTTTTAGATTTCTAAGCATGATTATCTTGCAACTTTTATTTTTAGCTTTGACCTTGACCAGCTCCAAAATTTATATTTCCGCCAAAAGTTTGACCCTGAAAATTCTATTCTTAGATGTTCTATTTTTAGCTTTTCACCTTAACCTTTTATATTTATAAGAAGTGTAATATGACACCACCGTAGGTCAATAATCTTTGACCTTGAAAATTCTGTTTTAGACTTCTAAGAATTGTAGTATGATGATGACATTGCAATTTCTATTTTAGCTTATGACCTTGACATCAAATTTCCAAATCGTTTGACCGCAGAGTGACCTTGTAATTTATATTTTATCGAGCTCCTAAAATTTAAATTTTCCGCCAAAAGTTTGACCTTGAAGAGATCCAAAAGCTTACATTTCTCACACCAGAGGGCGAGTGACCTTGAACTGGTCTAGAACCAGTCCTTAATTACTACTGTTAAATTAATGTAGAGTTTATTCTTCTTAGTTGTTTAATTTCTTTGCTGTGAATAATAGAAACACTTTTTAAATTATGAAGCATTTTCAAATACTTGCATTATGGTACGCCATTGTAAATAAACGTCATATTGACATAAGTCCTTTTACTCTATTAAAAAATTTCAAAAAACTTTTGGTAGGTAAATGTAAGTGGTAACTTTTCCGTGTCCGCAACCGTACATATGTACGTATAAACATACATACTCGTATATATTTTGTGCTTATCTAGTATCATTTAAGCGGATACACCATAAGTGTGTCATTATAGCGGTAAGAATTCAGGTCAGAAAGCCCGACAGACTCGAAAAAGCCCAATGCGACTATGACCGGTCATTTCTGGCACCCAAATCAAACAACACAGAACACAAACCCGAATATGACAAGCGCAATTTAAAACAAAAGGTAGGGCACGTTGTAAGTGACATGGTGAAAGCATAACAGATCTTGTGGCCTAAGAAAGGGTCAATGTTGGTGAGTACACCTGGTCTAAGGGTATGGCGGTGGAAGAAGGTAAGGTGTAGAAGTCATGTGATCTAAAACTGGAACTACAGCATATAGAATCTAGTTTGAGTATTATTTGGTTTGCTTGGTTCGTTTCCTTCTTTCTGTTTTCACGTTTACGTGCTGTTTGTTTGTTGCCTTGTTACGGTCGAAAATGGCAGGAACATAGGGTAACAGATAAAATAAGGCATGCAGCTCAGTAGTTGGGGTAGGTGTATTGTTACCTTAATTTGCGTTTTAGGATAGCTTATCCGTGAGTTACAATAGGGGCTGTCAAAAATTGAGTGAGCGCCAGGGTGTTTATAATTATCACAATAGGGGATGAAATACGTAATTACGAAGGTTCATAGCTAGCCTAAACAACCAAAAACTACCTTACCTTTTTGTAAATACAGGTGAATCCGTGGTCAGCAGTCAGTACGTTATTCCCCGAAAAGCTACAAAATAATATTCGCGCGTAATTGCAAAATAATAACGTTCTACAACGACAACAGCCGAGCAATGGCGATCGTGTCTATTTCAATTTACGTTACGTTATAACTTAAAATTTATAACCAAATGAATTTATATCAATCAACTCAGAAAACTAAAATATTTATTAAATGGTTCTGACTTAGATTATTACTTTAAATCCTTGTCTGAATAACAAACTAGGTAAATTAACAATTTCCGTAAACAAGTAAGTTACTCATAAATTCGAAGGGAAGCAGTTCATCTCGGCTTTTAGGATGTTACCAGACATAAATAATATTTCCGTGGATAGAAATGGGATCATATCTGATTCTTCACTTTTAAACAAAATACTAATAGTTCATTGGCATAACTCTATTATAAAAAATAATCATAGCAACGGTAAGTACAACCACCTCAACACCTTCATAAAATCTCTTAATAAATTCGGAATGATTCTTGCAAGTTCATACTCCCAAGTACAATTTTAATATTAATTTTATTATACCAGAAATAAATACTGAAACCGTCGAATGTTTAATTCGACAAATGTCCAAACACGTTATTTTAAATAGTATACAGGGTAAATAAACAATGCACAAATTGTGTAAACAATCTACGAATGAATATGCTTTATATGAATTATATCTGAAGGCTGCTACATCCAAAATTTAAATAAAAGCATATGCATTCGTTCAACAATAAAACAATAAAAAAGACCAAGCACACTTTAATGAAATTGTCAACAACACAAATAGCTGCTTGGAAATCAATTTTCTGATCTGGCCTTCGCATCAAGGGGCCTCATAACATTTCTCCCTTTCTTTGTACAGCAAAGGTGCCTGTCTCCGAATGTGGACCTTCATCAAGCGATACGAGGGCAGGATGGCCCAGCGGTAGATATTTTCAGCGTCGATCTCCTCCGACACAACCAACTTCGAGAGATTTTTAATTGTTGAAATACCATAATGGTTTGTTGATGTTATTCCCATCGGTACACGAACTTTACCTTTATTTCATTTGGTTACTATATTGCACTTGAAACTCTATATATAAACATTTTTCATGTATTAGTGATTAAGCGACTTGATTACACAAAACTGAATTAAATAATCTATACTACAGCTAGTTTTCTAGTTATTAGCTGGTCGTAAACCTTAATACACTACTGTTTATGAATGGACGTTCTTTTTTTCTTCCGCACTATAGGCGATATTAAACCAAAGGTAAGGGGCACTACGTTCTAACACCAAACCCTTTTCTAAGGATGCTTAACCATGTCCCTCAGGACAAACGATACTTAACGTTATTTTATTACCGCGATGGGTGAATCTGCTTCAATATACCCTTAAAGGGTTGACAGGGAAACTACCCCTAACGAAAGTTCATTCAACATGGTACTGCAACGTCATTCACTAACCGAACGCTAATGGGCTTCTTACTCTCCCGGCCGCTGTAACTAGACTCCTCTCTGGATCCTACAATTTCAGCCACATTGGATTTTATTTCAGCCCACCAATCAGACAAACTTCTCACTTAAATGTTATCATGCGCCAAAGACGAACTGAAATTTCCGAAGCCGAGTGAGAAAATTATATCAAAAAAACAACCTGCACTCCCACGATACTGTTATCACTGAAAACTGATATTTTTCTGTCGACGAAAAGCTTTCGATGGTGAACTTTAAAGTCACGTATCTAGAACCTAAACTCTTGGTCCGTAGACCAAAATTTATCTAAAGATTCCCGCCGTCCTGTCACCAAAACTATACTTAACGATATTTAAGAAAAATACGAACAACCATTCTTCACAAAGGGACTAATAAACTCCCAACTAAAATAGTAAAAAGGATATTAGTATATACCAATGTCAACGTGCAAACCATATCTTAATATTCTTAATTTAAAACTCCAATCTATTACGGGTAAACAAACCAAAAACTATACCCTGCTTTCAGAATTGTGGTAATAAATTCAATTTCAATTTGTAATAAATCCAGATATCTTTAAATACGTAAAAATACGTTACTAAATAAAAGCTTCCAAAATTCATACTCTAATAGGTTCTATTTTTAACCAACTATAACTACATTCCTGATGTTAGATATCAATTAATGCTCCAAAAGTTCGATAAAACAACGAATATTCTGTAGGTTTTGAATGTACGTGACAGTCTTGTTTGAACGTTTGCTGGTTTTGTTTTGTTTGTTTTGTTTGTGTAATTGCTTGGTTACGTGTTTGGATGTAAGTTAGTTTATTTGTTGTTTGTATTTGTGAGTGTTTGCGTGTTTGTGCGCTTATTTGTTTGTGTTTTGATTTTTGACTAGTTGGTTTGATTTTTAGATTTCCCTAAGAGGCATTGGTAATCTTTTTAGTTGAAGTTGAATTATTTCCCAAAATGGTACTGTATCAAATCAAATAGTAAAATATGTAGAAGGCATTTTTCTCACTTTCATTGAGTGAAAAACTGCGATGTGTAATTAAATGTTATATAATGTGAAAATGTGCTCATCTTCAAGACACTAATAAACTTGTTATTACTGTCCATTTCGATTACTTAAGTTGTCCTTTATTTGTTTATTTCAAATCACGCACGCCTGGCGCCATTATTCATTTCAACCTAATAATGAGATTGAAGTTGAAACTAATAATGGGGCTAGGATAATGTGATTTTGATAGAAAATTTCAGATAGAAACTATTTGTCAGGATGATGCTAACTTGTCATCACTACCTAGGAATTCTCTTCACTAGAACCCTCAATTGGCTCCCCGATGTAAAAAAACACTAAACAAGATTAAAAACTGCACAAACATATTGGCGCCTTCGTAGAATGAGAGGTTGTCACCCCAAAACACTTCTACACAATATAAAACATACATCCGCCCTGTTATGGATTGCCGAGCTCCTATACACACAAACATTAACCCGATCACCTTTCCTCAATCGCCTCCTGTGAACGCCGAATTTTAGACGGATACACAGATTACCCTTAGGTACCCTAATGACCCTACACCACGTTAATATACCCCTAATCAGAAACCGTGTCCAAAAACTTCGCCTATAAAAGAATTTTCAGCAACACTATCCCAACCAAAGAAATACTTATCACTTCCTACAACTACCGCTTTCCCAAATTCACTCGAAAGGAACCCAAATTAAAATTTAAATATCCTCCCGCAATCCTCACACAACTCCTCGACAACCTTCCTGAGGAGGTAAAAGAATCCCTCGATAATACCCAGTGTGCCTTCCGCATCGCCCCGTCTGTTGGATGATGATCCAAAATGGCACCGGCCAACGATCTAGTTAACCACACTGCACACCTCACCACACTAACCCACACGCACACTTAAACCCAACCACACACTATTCAAAATTCAAATTCAAATAAATTTAAACACCTCTTGATTGTACAGAATACAATAACACAAAGCAGCGCAATACCAACAACAAGGGAATGACCAGGGCTGAAGAGTAGAAGGACTTCTGAATAGTCTAAATAAGTATATATATATATATATATATATATATATATATATATATATATATATATATATATATATATATATATATATATATATATATATATATATATATATATATATATATGTGTGTGTGTGTGTGTGTAAGCTAAAATAAGTAATTACTAACAATAAGCATGAGCACTAAAAAAAAACTTGTCATCACTTATCACTGAAGGATACTTATTTGAGGATTGAAGATAAAATAGTATATTGCGTTCGACGTGTAAGTTGATCAATATTTCGCACTCAATAATGATCAACTTCACATCTTACATTGTAACAACCTTTTTGTGGTTGTATTAAAAGTACATTAATTTAAGAATCGTTCATTTATTTGGCATAATATTAGAAAAGTTTTTAATTATTAATATGTAGAATTGAGAATGGCAATTTAATTGGCATTTCCTAGAACAAATCTTTTGGGTGTAATATTACATAAATAGTTTCAGTTCCCTTTCTTAAAAAATTGGATTTATATTATTGTATCCGCGCAAGCGTGAAGACTTTTAGGGGGGAATACACTTGAGTTATTCTGAAAGCTTTCTTTTAATTCACTTAATGCTGAATATTACAGCTATAAGCATGATTTTTACTTAATTTTTTATATTTGGTGCCATCAGAATTTTGGTGGTAAGTTATTTTTTTTCTCATTATATTTAAAACTAAAGCCTTTGATTTTTTTAGGCACCTTTTAATTACCTTTTAATTAAGTATTTTTTTAATGCATACTTTTATATGGCATTTTTATAATATATTTTTAATGGCACGTATAAGTCCGTAATTTTACTATTCTATTAATTTAAATGGCAAGTTTTACTTGAATTACATTTACAACACAAGTTCTAAATACTTTTACAAATAAATTTGGCGAATTAAACTTCAAGGAAATTCCATATTTTAAGGATAACTAAGCAAGCCATTGACCTTTTCATATGAACCATTCTGCTTCATAGTTACCAGATACAGTGTATGTACACTCGTTTTGAAAAAAATCGAGACAAACTTTTGCAACGACTTTAAGTTTTAGTGGATTGAGTAGGTTCCAAGCATAGAACCACCGATTCGCTATAGGTGTCTACCTAACACAGCAGGTACAAAACCTTTAACCGAGAACAATGAAGTGTGTGTAATGTGCATAAATAAATGCTTTTAAAAACTCATTTATTATAAATTGATTATAAATTTCAAGTAATAGTAATAGTATAACTATTTATTCATAAGTAAAGAAAGTTTTATTTTATTTTAAAGGCACTCTGAATACCTTTACACAAAGAACTTTAATTATCTCGATATGTAATTAGATAAACAAAAGCAATTATATTTTTGTTAAGAATGTAAAGTTCCACTTGGCCGTTAATGTCCCCTTGGCGCGAAGGATTAAATCCTTTTAAATATAATTGAATCTAATTTTGCGCAAGAAAAGTGTTGCCGGTAAAATACCTTAACTGCCCAAATTATTATTGTAAAATAAATATCAAATACCTACTTATTTAGTAGTAATATTTTATAATGTGATGATCATTAACTGGCATTTATTTACTTGGATTGCTAAATATAAAAATTTTCTAATTTATTTTCTTTTGACAAAAGAACCTTACTGAGCAAAACAAAATTTCTTAAAACTTCTCATATTCTGAAAATTATGTCACTCATTTCTTTGTCATGTATCGTATGCAGTTTATGAGAACAGAATATTCTAAATTCTTATCTTCACAAAAAAACGCAATTAATGTAAAGTAATACACTTAATAATAGGTCCAGCCCTAGTTTTATTAGTATCGAAGATGCCTCCACACTACTGTCGATTTAAAGGCATGCATCATTGCGGAATTATCGCGAGGTGGTACTGTCCGTGAGGTTGCTGCGATGTTGAATGTGTCTAGGGCAGCTGTGGGTCGCGTGCGTGTAAAATAGGACCGCGAGCACACTATTGAGAGGACCGTCGGTAGTGGTAGGCCGAAAATTTCCACAGACGCTCAGAATGTGGCTTTAGTTGATCATGCCAGACAAAATCCGTATTCGACTCTTAAAGTGCCATACAGGAAACAGGTTTTCCTGGTTGTATTTCCACGGCGTCGTTAAGAATTCGCGATAACGGTCTAAGAAAATATACGGCGGCATCTAAACAGGTCCTCACTGAGAGAAATAAGAGGAATCGTCTGTATTTCGCCCAACGCTATGTTAATGAGTCCTTGAGTTTTGGGAAAACGTTATTTTCAGCGACGAAAATCCTTCAATAGTTCCAACGATGGACCTATAAAATCTTTCGCCCAAGAGGGACCCGTTTCGAACCAAATTACATTAGTTCCTGTAAACACAGCGGTCGTTTCTCAGTGAATACGTGGGCTTGGGTAAGCTTCCGCGGACCAGGAGCTTGTTGAACTATTGAAGGACGTCTAAATTCCAATGTATATTTAGATATTTTACGTAACGTAATGCTACCGTCGGTTCAAACTTTGTATCCGGAGGGTGACTATACTTTTCAACAAGTAAGTGTTATTTATTATATACAGTTTTAGTGGTCATAATTATCTGTTACATTTTTCAAAATATTTAGTTTTTTGTGTTTAACACATTTATATTATTGAATTAATACTAATCCATTTTTCTTGTTATTAAGGATAATGCACCAATACACTCCTCAAGGATCGTGCAGACCTGGATTCGGGAGAATAACATTCGTATTCTGCCATCCGGCAAAAAGTCCCGACTTTAACATAATTGAAAACGTTTGGGCTGAAGTAATGCATACAATTCGACACCAACAAGGACCTAATTTTATCCCACAAAACCGGAATCAACTTATTGCTGCAATTGAAGATGCGTGGGATGCCATAAGTGAAAATTTTATTCAAATATTGGTAGCGTCTATACCCGCACGGTTACAAGAATGTATCAACAACCAGGGGGGGCCATACCCATTATTAATTGTATTGCTTATTATTATTAATAAAATATTAATCCGAAGGTAACGTATCTTAAATAAACTGTTCATTTTCAAAACAATTACAACTACAGCGTAGTTTTTTTTTTGTGAAGATAAGAATTTAGAATGTTCTGTTCACGAAACTGCATACGATAAAGAAATGATTGACATAATTTTCAGAATATGCTATTAATTCCAAGTAAATAACTGCCACTTAATAATCATCGCATTATAAGATATTACTACGAAATAAGTAGGTATTTGATATTCATTTTACAATAATAGGTAATTTAAGCAGTTAAAGTATTTTCTTACGCTAAATTAGATTCAATTTTATTTAAAAGGATTTACTCCTTCGCGCCAAGGGGGGGACATTAACGGCCAAGTGGAACTTTACATTCTTAACAAAAATATAATTGCTTTTGTTTATCTAATTACATATCGAGATAATTAACGTTCTTGTGTAAAGGTATTCAGAGTGCCTTTAAAATAAAATAAAACTTTCTCTTTACTTATGAATAAATACTGTAGTTTACTATTACTATTACTTGAAATTTATAATCAATTTATAATAAATGAGTTTTTAAAAGCATTTATTTATGCACACTTACACTATACACTTCATTGTTCTCGGTTAAAGGTTTTGTACCTGCTGTTTAGGTAGACAACCTATAGCGAATCGGTGGTTCTATGCTTGAACCTTACTCAACCCACTAAAACTTAAAGTCGTTGCAAAAAGTTTGTCTCGATTTTTTCAAAACGAGTGTACATAACCGTTAAAAGGTAATGTTTTTATATAATTTAGTATAGTTTATGACTTCTGATTTTTTTACGTTTTCAATCATATATTAAATAAACTTATGTATAACTTGTTATTTTATTTTCATTTGTGTTAATTTGTTTAATAGTATTCATTAACTAGGTTTTGTTGTTCCTAGATAGATATATATAAAAAAAGACAACATGGCGCTCGACAATTTATTATTTTTTTCATAATTTTTTGATAACAGTTTTAGAATTAAGTGAAAATAATTAAGCAGAAAAGAAGCTACTAGCATTTCAGGTAGGTTAATTAAACATAAATTAGAAACCCCTTATCTTAATTTACCGATGAGCCGACGGCAGTAGCGATTGATTCATTACATCATCGCTTTTGTTTTAATATTATAAGTTGGCCCAGTTTTAGTGTTTATACACTTGGAGCCGCTTTTAAGGTTACAACATAATAATTTACTGTTTTAAATTCCAAGTAACAGTGTGAAACATGGCAATGAGTGCTAATAGGCTTTTAAATTCCTTAAAGGTGGTATGTAATGTTACGGAATCTTGTCATTACAGGTGAAAGATGTTTATTATCTTGGTGTAATTGAAGAAGACATTAATAAGTATGTAACAGGTTTTTCAAATAGCGAAAGTAAGTGATAATCCAAAACCCTCTCACTATTACGGGCCAATTTGAATAATAAATATAGCCATAAGATTGTCATTAAAACGTCGCCTTTTGTATTAAACACTTTTCAATCATTATGTTTCTAAATAAAGTGTGACTAATTTTTGTTGCGTCATATTAGTTAGTTTTAGGAAGATAATGTAAGATTCGGGTAAAAGTTTAATAATCCCCATGCCATGTATGTTCCTGCATCTAGAACGCATTTTCTTAGATAAGGAGCCCGCATTGTAAATCTGATTCAAGTGTGTAGAATTCTTTCAAACATTATTACATTGCATCTGGGCCAATTATAACAAAATGGACTCAAATTGAATCCTTCATTTGGATAGCGCTAACAAGAGTTTTGAATGATACTTTTATCACATCCGAATCAAGGGTAACATTTTCACACCTTGCCTCTCACCACTACTTCACTTTTAGATCACGCGACCTCACCAACTTCGAGAAACTGGAACCTGCCTATTATATATTCTGGCTCTAATGGAGACTTGATTCTCATCGTTCACTTTATAACCCACATGAAACCACTTTCTTTTGTACAAATCCGTTTAGTTTCGAAAGCCTAAAAAATGAATTATCCACCTAGATTTCTCGTTACAGAATGTACTTTGCTTTGGAGACGCAGCCCAACTGTTTCAATTTATGCCCAAAAATTTACCAAAGGACCCCGCACACCTTTTATGGGTTTTTAGACCACAGTCAAATTTAATGAAATTTTAGTATGTTATAAAGACTAAAACTATCTGAACAATATTTGTCATTGGACCAACTTAATCTAATGGCTAGTTTTTGATATACAGTGGTAGTGCCTAATAAGCATTATGGCTTTTCAGTGAGTTTTAGCATGGATATACACAAGTGTTACAATTACATATTATACTATTTAGCAATTTTTCATTATTCTGTACTTTCTATCATTCTATACATGGTGTTTTAATAAAAATTAGTAGTTAATACTATTAAAAATTACAGATATAGCCATAAGTCTGATACATATCTACACTTTCGATTGTTAATAATAACCAGTTACTTAAAATGACAATGTCGCCTGTAACTAAGTTTCCTTAAAGTCATTATTTAAGTTTGCATTAAAATGGCTTTTCGATTAAACTTTCAGTATTATGTATGTGAAATAGTGGGGAATCCCAGACAAATGACCATTTTACGACAAAATACCGACCAGAAGATAAATATTGCTCAGAGAAGACGACAGGAACTTTCACTTCCGCCAATGAACATAAATGGTAATACCAGGTTATGTACAAATCGGAATCAAGGTATCATATGAAATTCACGTCTATGAAAATGATCCAGATCCAACAATTATGAAGCTTCCTCTAAAATATAGTGCTAATCATTGTTTAATATGCAATAATGCTGCAAATATTCAGCATTTATCAGGACAGGCAAGGACAAATATTTTTATGCGAAAAGGAGTATACATACCTCGTATTTGTAAGGTTTGTCTTGTCTATCTTGATGCGAATGGTTTATTACTTTTTCCATTAGAAAATGGTATAAGGTCCATTAAAAAGCCATACAATTTAAAAGGGCAGAGTTGGATCAGTTGTTGACAACAATACGAGAAATGAAACTTTTCGGATGGAAACAATTTCAGTGATGAGGAGCTAAGTGCGCTGTCATCCTTAAACAGGGAGCAATTTCGGGAATTGTTCAACCTTTGTGCGAATGTTAATATTTACGGAAGAAGGAGAGTAGTTAAAGAAAAGATTTATTGTGTTTTTATGTAAATTACGTCAAGGACTTTCAGACACGTTTTAGCGGAGATGTTTTCTTATGGCAATTCAAAAGTTAAGGAATCATTATCCAATAATTTTGTGCCCCAGAATTTAGGACCTCGTCACATAAACCGTGACCAATTTATTGCTGAACACGTTACCGGATTTGCAAATGAGTTATTTAATGAGGAACCTGAAAACCCAAAAGCCATTATTTGTATCGATGCCACTTATGTTAACATAGAGTGTAGCAAAATTTTCAGACCCTCAGGCAGTCCTATTCAGTTCACAAACATTGCCATCTTGTTAAGCCAGTGCTAGTTGTTGCCCCAGATGGATATATTTTGGATCTTCATGGTCCATACTTTTCCGACCCAAGAAATAATGATGCGAGTATATTAAGATACCAATATAATCAGGATCAAGAACTAAGACACTGGCTGCAACCTGGCGATGTTGTGATTGTGGATAGAGGCTACCGAGATGCTCGGGAATTTTAAATAATATTGGCATATCTGTGCAAATTCCACCAGCGCTAGAAGGTAGACGTCAATTGCCAACTGTAAAAGCCAACGCTAGCAGAATTATTACTAAGCAAAGGTGGGTAGTAGAAGCTCGAAACGGACACGTTCAGTCAATATTTAAAATTTTCGTAACTGCTTTTCAATTGCCCAAATACCCAATTTGCGGACATTTTTCCGTGTTCCCTGTGCCCTAATAAACCGCTACCATCCACCATTACATATGGAAGAAGCAAATGAAGGACGAACCTAATCATGTACAAGCTAGAGCGGAAAATGAAGGCTTGTTGAGGCGGCACGACAGATGGGCACCTTTAGAACAAAACCAATTAAAAATTTTCCAGTTCTAAATATAACTTACGGAACTTTCCAACTTAAACTAGCACCTTCTTACATACAGGATAACAATCACCAACTGGGCAACCACTTTTCCAAATTGATACGGCGTTCAACGAATTAAATCTCGTTCGGCTTAGAATTAGATCTAGACATAGAAATCAAATTAAATATCAAATAATAATTAGCTATAACCATGTTCCTGATAATGATGCTGAACAAAAGATGGTCCTATATTTGGCTACTATTGCCAATGCAAAACAGGAGCGTGAACTATAGGAATGTGTGCACATATAGCAGCAGTTATTTGGTTTTGGGCTCTGCAAGGCACGAAGAAGTTATTAGGCTACCGCAAACCAAAGTGCTAGCCGCTACTCAAGATGTTTTAAACAGACATGCTGCCATCTAAATGTTTCGTTTCTTGTATATAAGTCATGTAAATGTTAGGTTGTTTATTTTATGTATAAGTTCCACGTTTTATCATGTAAATAATCATATTTAATACTAATTTTTGTTGAAACACCCTGTATAAAATGTTAGAAAGTACAGAATAATAAAATTACAAAAGTATAATATGTAATGGTAACACTTGCGTATATCAATGTTAAAACCCACTGAACAGCCATTATTCTTATTAGGCACTATCACTATCAAAAACTAGCCATTATATTAAGTTGGTCCAATGATAAATATTGTTCAGATAGTTTCAGTCCATAACATATTAAAATTTCATTAAATTTGACTGTGGTCTAAAAACCCATAAGAGGTGTGCAGGGTCCTTTATGGTAAGAATATTAGTCCATTATGTAGCGGTAATTTAGCGGTAAATCCGCACAATTCTTCATCAGTATAAAGTATATAAGCACCTTTTCTATGGTCTTCTTCAAATTTGAGTGTGTATATAGATGAAACAATGTATTTATATTGCATCTGGGCCAATTATAACAAGACTATCTTAAATTGAACCTTTGATGTGGACAACACTAACAAGAGAGTATTTAATGTAAAATATTTAACAGGTCCGAACCAAGGATAAGATTTCCACACGTTACCGGTTACCACTGCCCCACATCTAGCTTACTCCTTACCAACATTGACCGCTTTCTGGACCACGGGATCTGTTGCCCCCTACATGTTTCACCTTTTGTTTTACAGTGCATATTTGGAGTATTTAACATTACAGTTTATGGGTTTGTTTTTTGTGAGTTGTTGGATTTCTGCTTTCTTTTTTTGTTAAATTGAGTGTATTTTGTGTTATGTATTTATTTGTTTTTCGTTTTGCTTTCTGTTTTTGTTAACAATAGCGGAAAGTAATAAATATCAGGTTATAAAGGCCCCGTATTATAATGTTTGCATTTGTGTTACAAGATCATTTGAATTTGTATGTAAAATGTAAGCAATCTTTATTATTGAAAGGCAAGTGTTAAAAATCTATTGATGGACCAGTTTCTGAGACCCTTAATGATAAATCCTAATTTTACTACTAACTTAGTCAACTTCTTAAGTTACACCACAACATGGATAGGAAAACTGCGTCTTTACATATACTTATACTACAAGTTCTTTGTTATATTATACCACTCGAATGTGTTGCAAACTTTGTACTAAACTCTAATTATACCAGAATATGTTATTACTAGCGCAATTACCTTTTAAATTTATACTACAAGGTGCGTTGTAAACCATGTGCTAACCTAATTATAGTATTT
The DNA here is from genome assembly GCA_036346205.1 of Vesta saturnalis. Taxonomy (NCBI): domain Eukaryota; kingdom Metazoa; phylum Arthropoda; class Insecta; order Coleoptera; family Lampyridae; genus Vesta; species Vesta saturnalis. Next base: position 11,615,310 of record JARFJB010000218.1, on the reverse strand, counting down.
ATAGTCTAAACTAGAACCTAATACAGGACAAAATTACATGTTAAAAAGTAAGTTGCGGGTGAGGTAACAAGGATAAATATAGATATGGGTAACAAGTAATAGACGATCAGTAAGTAAACAAATTACATTAAAGTTAAATAGGCCGATTATCTGATTTACAAATGTAATTTAATGGTGGTGCAAATGTTAATCAATAATTCAGTAAACTAACTGGATCAAATGCTTTAAACCAATGTTAAAAATGCTGACGTAAGCAGATATGTAGTTAAAAATAGAACAAATATTATAAATTGGTGCTTTCCTTAACATATAGTTCTACACATGGGCAGAGAAAAAGCTTCCTTCTGATGGAATTATACCACAAGATGGCGCTACTTCTACTTCTGACCCAAAGAGAGAAAAACAGAGAGAGGGAAATGGGAGCTCACATAGATTTTCAACTACCAAAAAAGTAAATCCGGGCAAAAGGACCAACTTTCCAATTACAAAATTAGTGTTTTCACATGATCTAGTTCCCTGAATAAGTGCATTTTCTAGTCTTAAAATCATATTATTGTAAATAATACGGTAAATACATAACGATTCTCTCTATTTTGATAAATTCTATACGTAATCTTGAGAACCCGGAACCTGACTGTCGTGTATTCTGGTTCCAATAGAGACGTTACTCTCTAATCAATCACATCGTCCACGTTATCAACCAAATTAAACCACTTTCTTATATACAAACCCGTTTGGTTTGGAAAGTCAAAACTGTTAATTAGCTACTTAGTACACTTAAAAGGGTGTAAAGTAGAGGTAAACTGCTTAACATCAGATCGGGGCTCAACTGCAGAAAAGGAAGTCCGAGCAAATCCCCATCTATATATATATATATATATATATATATATATATATATATATATATATATATATATATATATATATATATATATATATAATATATATATATATATATATATATATATATATATATATATATATATATATATCATATAAGTAGGACGGTACTCCAGATGGAAATCGGACCAGGGCGGAGCACTTGTTGTCATAGAAAGGGTGCACAGCGTAGCCCAAGATATTGCAAAAAGGGCCATTAGTAATGGATTTTGCAAAGAATTATTACGTTAAAACCTTCAGCAAGGTTTCAAGAATATAATTAGTGGTGCTCGCAGGATACTTTCTAATTACAAAAATAGTGCCTTCACTCCTGAACTGAACTGGTACATTTTCTAATAATAATTACAAAAGGATTATAATTAAAGGAGTATAAGAGAACCGAACCAAGGGTAAGATTTCCACAGCTTACCTCCTACGAAAGCCCCACGTTTAGATTAAGTGACCTCACCGACATTGGCCGTTTCTTAGATTAAGTTTTTTGATAACTTCTATCAATTATAGGTAATCACGAGAAACTGGAACATGCCTATTGTGTATTCCCACTCTAATAGAGACCTTACTCCCTATTCTGTCACATCGTCCACTTCATCAACCCAGATTAAACCACTTCCTTTTATACAAATCAGTTCGTTTGGAAAGCCAAAACAATTGATAGTCACGTAGAATACTCAACTAATGTCGTAAACGGCTTCATTAGGGTCAAAATATATAAACATCTTTTTATGGTCTAACTCAAATTTGAGTGCGTGTATAGATGAACGCATTTATATACATTGCAACTGGACCAATTATAAGGAAATGGTCTTAAATTGAGCGCTTTATTCGGACAGCACTAACAAACGAATCTTTAATGTGAAATATGTAACAGATCCGAAGCAAAGAGAAGATTTCTGCACCTTACCTCTCAGCTCTGCTCTACTTTTAGATTACGTGACTCCACCAACATTAATCCCTCCTTAGATTAATTTTTTTTGATAAATTATATTAATTACAGGTAATTTCGAGAAATAGGAACATGCCTTTACGTATTCTTGCTCTAATAGAGACCTTATTTTCTAATCAACTGCATCGTTTACTTTATCGACCCACATTCCTTTGTACAAATTTGCTTGATTTAGAAAGCCAAAACAATTAATTAGCCACACAGATTTCTCATCACAGAGTATATTTTGTTTTTTAAACGCAGCTCATCTGTTTCAATTTGTCTGAAAATTTGCACGCCTGATTACAAAAATATAGAGCAAGAAGGTTAGACCATCTTGTAACAGTAATTCAACGTTAATCCAGCGCAAGTCCGTAATAAGGTCAAAATACATAAACATCCTTTTTATGGCCTCATTCAAATTTGAGTGAGTATATAGATGAACAAATTTATATATAGCAAATACCTGATGAACACATTCATTTCTGAAAATAATAAATTTTCCCGCGGAAACGCCCCCTGCTCCGCCCATTCTTCAAGTCCTCACAAGAGGTTCATATATATATATATATATATATATATATAATGATGTAATTTTAATAAAATTACTAAAATTGACATCTGTGAAATTCATAAATTTCTTGGAATGTTTTAACTTATATTTATTAATATAATTATAATTATCACCATGTTTAAGTCCCATGAAATATTTTGAGATGAATTGCATTAATAAATTATAATGTATTTGATTACTTCAGCACGTTTTGCCATAATTAATTAATTACGATGGTTAATGATGAACTTAAAAATTATTATTAATTATATTAAATACATAAATAAAAAGTTTACTTCGAGTAGGATTTGAACCAACGACCTGTACTTTGCTAGAGTACCGCGCTAACCCACTGCGCCATCGAGATTCAAGCCCCAATCGACGTATTTTGTCTTTATGTATGTAGAACTGATGTATATTCTGAATACAATGAGATTACAATCAAATTACTTATATTAATGGAATGTGATCCTGAATATCGCAAGGATTCACACGTACCAAATCAACTTGATTAATATTAATTTATTTTAAGTTTTTTTTATAAACGAATAAGTTCAAAGGTAAATATGTAATTAAAAATTATTATTGATTATATTAAATACATACATAAAAAGTTTACCTCGAGTAGGATTTGAACCTACGACCTGTGCTTTGCTAGAGTACCGCGCTAACCTACTGCCCCATCGAGATTCAAGCCCCAATCGACGTAAATTTTGTCTTTATGTATGTAGAACTGATGTAAATTCCAAATATATGTTTAATAAAATTGCCTCGACTAGCATCCCAGGGGATAGAGTTCAGTATTAGTTCAGTATAAAAAAAAACATTAAACGTTTGGGTTAGGTTCTTTTGCCAAAAATAAAATCAATTGTGATTTTAAAATAAATCTAGAATTATATATTCTCAACTTTATTCGAACACCTTCTATTACCTGTAAATATAAAACATGTTGCGCATGCATTGACCTGAATTTGTGCACATATTTCATCATGACTAAACAATAACGAATATATATTTTCGGTAAGTATCTTTTGCTTTTTAAAATAATATTGAATCACTGTAAAATTAATAAATGGTTGCACTATTTCCAAACTAGTATATAATTTACCTAAATCCTTTACACACATGCACATATGTGATAAACAATAATAATATTCAACGTATCCTCAAATAAAAATATAAGATTCATACATTCACATTTTCAATATTGATGTTCCAATATCCAAATCAGAAGTGCTTCGAATTCTATAAATAATATTGATCCAACGGTGAAATATCTACAGCATAAGCATGTACAGGTATGCTGCATAAATATTTTCTTCGACACTTTTCAGAAGCACTTTGATTTTATTTATTATATTTTCAAATATAATAATTTAATTTAAGGTTATTGTATCATAAAAAACAATAATTTTATCTGCATTCGATTTTTATTTAACTGAAACTTTTTAATTTTAATTCTATTAAAATGATAACACCATGTTAATCTCGTTATAATAATTTTATATTAATCGAAATAATTGATTTTGTTACGTGTTTATCGTGAATAACGTGTATTTTCGATAACTTCCGTTACTTTACTTAATGAATGAACTAATGAACTAATTAGTTACATCTAAATATTAACATTTCCTTATTCGTTGGTGGAATGTTTTAATTTCGTACCTCAAAAATTATTTTTCGCACCTCTACAGTTAAACTAATTTATTTAACGTACACATCTTTTTATTCCTTTAGAGATATAAATTTGGTATTTAAACAATTGGCGCCATCTCTAAGATTTAGGGTCATTTAATAGAGTTTGAAAAGGAATCTTGTTTTTAAAAGACAACAATTAGATATCTGTAAAATTCATTTATCAAAAATTGGGTTTAACATTCTTATCTATTTTGAATAGTTTTGACAGGTTTGCAATATTGCTTTTGTTAGGGCGTTGTTCCTGATCTTTCTTTGCTTAACCCGCCATTTTCCGATGGGGAGGTTAATCTTCAAGAAAAATTTTTCCTTCCGTTTATAAGATGTTTAAGCATCGTTTCTTTGGAAAATTTTTCATATAATGTAATGGTTTTGGTATAAAACTTTACTGACGCTTTACAAGCGGATCTTATTTTCTCAATCTTCATATCCTCGGTAAGTTTAACACATGTTCGATAACCTTTAAAATCATTCTTTTTTAGGCACTTTCGCAAGATTAATTAAATTTATAACATGTCTGTTGAACGAAATCATCGCTATCGGCTCTAAACATCTAAATAAGAGGTATGCTTGTATAACGTAATTAGCAACGTACTTTTGTATCACTTTCAGAGCCTTGATACCGGCGAAATAACAGCTATTCTTTATTTATAAGTAACTAGCAAATTGGAATCCACTACAAATTACCCGTACATATTCATACTGGAATTCTGGCTTTAGCTACTGATTAGCTGTCTTGGTTAAAAGTAACTACCACCTTCGAAACACGAAGGGCATTTACAGTTTTTGCTCCATCAAAGGTCAATTCTTTATTATTCAATATACACAAGACTGGTGTAATGAACAGTGTATTTCTAAAATGTACAACATAGTTAGGTTATATTTGTTTAACCTTAACTTTTGCAACAAAATTTATAATTTACAATCCCTGACTAATCTAGAGTTTGATTTGTTCAATTTGTAATTTTTCTGCATACAAAAAAGAAAAAAAACCACACCTATTATTCACTGGTTTGACCTTTAGTTCACTACCTTCACACGGTAGTTGCGGTTGAAGCTCCTGTTTTAAAATACATTATACAGGGTGGAACAGATATCGAGGTCATATGAATTACAGTCATTGTTTGAAACCGTATATATATTTATATTCAAATTAGAATTTCTGTAACTTTTCTGTACTTTGTCTTTCATTAATATTAATTATTTGTCATTACGGATAATTTTGTTCAGACAAGTTCTGCTGTAATAAAAATTTCTGTACTATTGAATGTCTTGCTGAATTCTATGCCTTGCACTGAACAGACTATCCAGATATTTCTATTTAATACCACTTCTTAATGGTTTTAATAAAATTAAAGAAACCGAAATCAAAATCATTGGGGATTTAAATTCTATTTTGTGAAACGTAGGCAAGCCGTTAAAAAAAATTAAGCACTACTATTTTCATTGTGGATCTATTTTAGATCGCACTTTATGGGTTACCTTCGCCCTTTCGGCTTCAATTTGTAAGTACTTACAACCGTCGGGAGCGGCAAAGTTTTTTTTCGTTTAGGGTTCGATTAATGAACTGAATATATTTAGTTTTTTTGTCCTTTGTGGGCATCTGCGACGGCTCACCACTTGCCATCGTCAGGGCTGAATTATAATTATTTTGTTAGTTAAGATTGTTATGTATACTTTGGGGAAAATTAGCATATTATCATTATTGTTTACGTTCGATATTTTTCGACAATTACTAATGTGAGTTTAAATTAAATTAAATATACGTTTACTTTGTGGTTGTTTGGGTAAAGTTTTTTCTCTTTTAAATTGTTTCCTTTTTTTAGGAGCACTACCTGTTTCAGGTTTTACAGGGCCTGCCCTACTCTACTCCTCTTTTCCTTTTTCTTTCCTTTTATCCCTTTCCTGAATAAAACATGTGGCGCCTATCCTTTAGTGGCTATCTAACCAAGTCAACAACAGTGTAGCAAACCTCCAAAACCCCACGCGTCCAAGTGCTCTGCGGTCAAACGACCGTACGCATGAGTCTAGTCGAGTGCACTTTCAAAAATGTTTCCATGCTGGTTAGACATGTAGCAATTTACATGATTTGCATTCAATTGTTCAACGATACCACACTCAGAAATATATATATATATATATATATATATATATATATATATATATATATATATATATATATATATATATATATATATATAGAAGTTGTTTGCTAGCTAGCAGAGTTTATAAAACAAGATGTCCCAATCAAGCAAGACATCCTAGAGAAGTCATTCACAAATCTCTTAGGACGGTTCGAAAGAACTGGAAACGTTTCATATGAAAAACATTAAAGAACGAAAACTGAGCCAATGAAGAAAATGAGTTCCGTGTGATGTCAGCAATTGTTGAAAATCCTCATATTAGCAAAAATTTAGAAATCTGTCAGCCATCAGTTCAAAAAATGATCAACAAGAATAAGTTCCACCCGTACCATATTCAACTCCATCGAGAGCTCTCGAAGATTTTAACAGAACAGAAGACAATTTTTTTGCCAGTGGGTAAATAATGAACTTGCTGGACACGTTCAGTTTTTGGAAAGCTGATGTTTTCTGATTAGGCCTTCCATAAAAACAGCATCATAAATAGACATAATTTTCATTATTATTCAGATCACAATCCACATTTTATGTTCACAGCAAACAATCAACACAGGTGGCCTATTAATGTGAGGGCCGGAAATTTAGAGGAATATATTATTGGTCCATACTGTTTTCATTTAAATAGAGAAATGTATTATAATTTTCTGAACAATCAATTATTTGGTCTTTTGCAAAATGTTCGGGCTAATACTGTCCCAGAAATGTGGCTTTAGCAAGACGGAGCACCGCTTGATTGAGCTAGAATTGTTTCAGAATGGCTAAATTAACAATTCCCTCGTAGATGGATAGGACGTGTAGGTGTAGTAAACTGGCCAGCCCGGTCACCCGACCTAACTCTCCTAGATTTTATTTATGGGAGTACATAGAAGAAATCGTTTACTGGGAGGTACCAACAACCAAAGAAAATATGAAAACTCAAATTCGCAATTGTCATGTGTATATATGTCATATTATTTTTTTTATTTTTATTCTTTTTGAATGACTCAATTTACGCCAACGAAACTTCTTGTTTTTTGTGTGTTCATCAAGGTATAAGTGAAAGTAACAATAGACTGTTTGACTTTTCTAAGTTGTAGTGGTTTTCGAGTTAAACTTTTCGTATTGCCATTTAGATTTGATTTCTGCAATTGGCAGTTATATATTTTGTGGATTAATTAATTGAAAATAGGAAATTTTAAAGTTGAATCTAAATTAGTTTTCGTGTGAATTTTTATAAAGGTTTCGTTAAAATAAAATGTAATTGTAGATAAGAAAAGTTCGCATTTAAATTGTAGGACCATTCCTTGGTTTGTTTGTTTAAGCAGGGGTTGTTGATATTTATTTTACTTATTGCGTTTTAGTAAATGACGCCGTTTTATGCCGGAGTATAGTATCTCAATCCATTAGTGTTAAGTAATTATCGTTATCGTTAAGGGAATTATTTTGTGGGCGACAATTTACACTTGAGACGGCCACGCCGCAGTGTCAGCAGTTTGGTAGAGAAATATGGTGCAATATTATGGCGAGGGGGATAGGCTGTTTGTTCGTGCGATTAATTGCGCAGGGATTCTTGATCTGACTTTCGAGAGTAAAGGATGTGACCTATGGGTTGGGGCGTGCCTTTTTTTCGAATACCGGGTGAACCCAACCTTTCGGAGAAGTTATTTGAAGTTGTCTGCAACTAAAGCACCAGTTTGGTGGATATTTGTGTAGACGTTTATCCCTCCTGGTTATTTCTTTTGAAGTTACGAACCATAGAGTCAATTAACGAACATTTTACAAAGGGATGTGTTTATATAAGTGCACCTTGGTGGTGAATTTTGAGACGGGCTAGATGTGGATTTATATTTTCGAATAAAACTGTTGTGAAGGTATAAGGTTTTGTTCCTCCCGCAATAAGATCAGCTGCAACAGACGAAAGTCTCATTGTAAATAGACATTTTTCGTTTTAATATTAAAAAGACTTGTAAATAGAGCTACCGAATTAATGGAATATTAAGCAGCTAGTGTGTAAATATCTCGTGCGTAAAAGCGATTTGTTCTGTGCACATAAACTATATAACGACTTGGTCAGTTAACGTAAGCGTATCCCTATCGAAATTTAAAACTGGGAAATTTCCGCGTGTGCTTGCCTTTCCGATCGAGAACGTTCAACGTGTGTCCTCAAGCCTATCACGTCCGTTTTGCTTTCACTGCTACCTGGTGAAAACGTATTCAAGAGTTCTGTGTAGAAGCTAACTCAATATTGTACGTTATTGTGATAATTTTATCATATCTCTATTTGTAAATTTGGTGATACTACGTGCTGATGAGCGAATAAACGCAATCGTTTTGTTTTGGCGTTACTTTGCGGAAATTGATGCTCTCACGTTAGTCTCAATTAAAATGTTGACGAACTGCTTATATTTGCGCTATCTTTAGTATTTTGTTTTTTATCTATATATATATATATATATATATATATATATATATATATATATATATATATATATATATATATATATATATATATATATATATATATATATATATATATATACAGTGTGCCCAAGATAAGGATCCTCACCATGGGAATCTCAGTACTTGTTGGAGATACAGCTTAGGTTAAATTAGGAAAAAGTTGTGTTCTTTGAAGCTTATTTACATGCCGTTTAGAAACTTGAAAATTTTCATGCCCTGCTGAGATATTTGGAAAAAACGGAATTTGACAATATCGATTTTATTTTTCTGACTTTATTTGCAGAAATATCAAAAACTAACAACACTTTCTCATTGGCACTTTTAAGGTACTACATGATGGTATTTTTAGATTTTATATCCGACGTTTCGTTTTCAAGAAACCATCATCAACTTTATTTTTTATATGGCCCGAAAAATGTACACCCTGTATCTAATTCCATTTTTATTACAAATTCAACGATGTATCACATGCCATATGTTATTTAGTTAAAAGGAAAATTAATTGCATTTTTCTATTTCTTATAAGTATTTTTAAGAAGGCGTTGCAAACAAATGCTTTGTCGTCATTACCTGTCACCGATTCTGTCACTTAATATTATGATAAAATTGTAATTATCCTTGTTGTTACCCTGTTTGCCGAGTTGTTTTTAGAGTAATTGTCGTTATTTTTGCTGTTGTCGTTATTGTTGTTTATTGTTGAATAGTTAATATTGTGCATTTATCGTCGAATATGCCGGGTGAGCATTATAGCCATGAAGAAAAGTTTGATATGCTAACGTGCTACATTTTGTGCCACAAAATGATGTAAATTCGGCAGCAATGTATCTTAATACATATTCAGAAAGAAGGCAGCCATGTAAGTCCATTTTCTTAAAGCTGGCTCGAAATTTAAAAGAATATGGTTCATTTAAAAAGCCTATTTTAACTCGAAAAAAGGAGTCTTTAGAAGAAACCCAAAATAATGTTTTACAAGCAGTTGTTGAGAACCCTGAAATATCAACTAAGCAAATCAAAGATAATGTAGGAGTTGCCAAATCCACAGCTCAATTTATTTTGCGTAAAAATAGATATCACCCTATAAATTTAGGATATGCCAAGGACTTAAACCAGGGATTTCGAACGGCGCCGGCATTTTGCGAGTGGTATACACGCACGTGTGAAGAAAATTTAAATTTTCCTTCAAAATAATATGGTCCGACGAAAGCATGGTCACTAATAATGGTATCTTCAACCGCCGCAATACGCATTGCTGGGCTCAACAAAATCCGCGTGTTAAGAAAATATCGAGACATCAAGAACGTTTTGGGTTTAATATGTGGTGTGGAATTTTAGGAACTAAAATCCTAGGTCCATTTTTTACCATAATTCATTAACCGGAGAACGATACGTTCATTTATTGCGAAATGATTTAGAAGACTGTTTAGATAATTTACCTCTGGCACAGGTCAATAGCTGTTGGTTTCAACAAGACGGTGCTCCTGCACATAATTCTAGGCAAGTTCGAGAGTATCTCTCGCGGCGATTTCCTGGAAAGTGGATTGAACCTCTAGTGAAGTGTCTTGGTCAGCGCGATCCCCGGACTTAAACCTCTGGACTTCTTCATATGGGGTTTTGTTAAAAACCGAGTTTTCCAATATTCTTTTGAATCTGAACAGCAATTACGAGAATGTGTAACGGCCGCATTTAACAGTATTACACCAGAGATGTTACGTGATGTTTTAAGCTCTACAGTTAGAAGATCATACGTATGCTTAGAAAATAACGGAAACCTGTTTGAACACCTGCTTTGAATTAAATATAAAATGCGTTAATTTCTTTGTTTTCGTTACTTAAAAAAAATTTCATTACTCGCCTACTTAAAAATACCTATAAGAAATAGAAAAAATGCAATTAATTTTCCTTTTAACTAAATAAAATATGGCATGTGATACATCGTTGAATTTGTAATAAAACATGGAATTAGATACAGGGTGTACATTTTTTTCGGGCCATATAAAAAAATAAAGTTGATGATGGTTTCTTGAAAACGAAACGTCGGATATAAAATCTAAAAATACCATCATGTAGTACCTTAAAAGTGCCAATGAGAAAGTGTTGTTAGTTTTTTGATGTTTCTGCAAATAAAGTCAGAAAAAAATAAAATCGATATTGTCAAATTCCGTTTTTCCAAATATCTCAGCAGGGCATGAAAATTTTCAAGTTTCTAAACGGCATGTAAATAAGCTTCAAAGAACACAACTTTTCCTAATTTAACCTAAGCTGTATCTCCAACAAGTACTGAGATTCCCATGGTGAGGATCCTCATCTTGGACAAACTGTATATATATATATATATATATATATATATATATATATATATATATATATATATATATATATATATAATGAATTGTTGTTCGTTAGTCTCGCTAAAACTCGAGAACAGGTTGGACAGATTTGGTTAATTTTGGTCTTTAAAAGGTGAATAAATATGAAAATGCTCGGAATTAAAAAAATAATGTTGTTTTCTTTTGATGTCGTTCAGAAATCAAATTGAAAGAATATTTTAAAATGAATTAGAACTACAGTTGGTAGATTAACTACAGTTGTTAACTATCTATCAGATTATTTTTATGTATGTTGATGATAAATCTTAAGTTTTGTCACAAATAAAATTTTGAACGCAACCATATTTCACATTTGACAACCAACTAATCTGTCGATCCATGCTTTATATCGATCGATACCTCAGAAAATTAGTGCATCTTTCTATCTTTGTGAGTGACGATTACCGCTACGTGCGCGAGAACTTTCTTTACTTCGGTGATCTTTCATTTCAAGTTATGTGCTCTTCTTTTTGTTGATCTTTTGTGATAGTGACAATTTATTCCTAAGTGCGCGATAACTTTTTTTACGATGCCAAGGAGAAGACGACCTGACTTTGCAACAAGATGAAACTGCAAATGAGTTTGCGAAGCAGTTGTTAGACATTGGAAATAATAAAGTCGCAGTGGACACCTCGACCGGATTCATCACATTACCCACAGATTTCTGTCACATCACAGACTCAAAAGAGGAGCTTATTCAGCGTGTTTTCCCAGATATAGCGCAACATTTCAATAACCATAATTGGCTGGGTGAACGAGCAATATTGGCGGCGAAAAATAAAGATGTCGAGGATCTTAATGCGACCATTCAGAATTTTCTTCCGGACAGTTGGTTTCCTTCAAATCAGTCGACACCGTTATGAACCAGGATGACGTAGTCAACTATCCCACAGTTTTTAAATTCACTGGAATTGCCTGGATTACCACCTCACAATTTGCAGTTAAAGTAGGATCTGTTGTCATCATGCTGCGTAACATTAATCAACTTCGACTGTGCAATGGAACAAGACTGGCTGTGAAAAACGTGATGAATAACGTCATTGAGGCAATAATCATACAGGAAACATAGAAAGGAGAGGTGTAACGGTATAAACGGGTGGTAGAACGGGATTACAGATAAAATTGGCCTTTTGCCCCGACTAGCCAGCGTATGGGTGTGGGTATGATGTTGCTAAATTTTGCACATCCAGAATAGTAATCGTACGTAAGTCAAAATAGAGGATGAAGACGTAATCGGTTCGGTTAAGGGCGCCAGAATGTTTGGTAGTCAAAATAAGGGTCGTCGTGCCAAAACTACGAGTACATAGCGTGTCTAAACATACAAAAACATACGCTTACCTATCCGCAATCAATCCCAGGTGTGCTGGACAGCAACTCAGCAAACCACCTGAAATAGGGCTTCAAAATAGCACTACACGCCTGTCAAATAAAAGCGTGATAAACACTCAATAAAGTTACGTACTACACCTCAGTGTAAATAATTAGGCATTATATAATAATCAAAACAAGACAAAAAAACCTTTGTTGAATGCACTCTAAATGAATTAATACTCAACTAAAAATCAAATAAAACACTAAATATAATTAACGCTATTACTCAATAAAAAAACTGTCACTTCGTTACGTTAAAATTTTACGCTTCTAAATTACCGGTAATCTTGCAATTTGCAAAAAACTTTTATGTAACACAAATGGGTTTTTCACAGAATTAAAACAAATTTATAGAACCTAACAAAGCTATAATAATATAAAAAATAAGATAAATATAACCATACGATAATGCGTATAAACAAAAAAATACAAAGGCTTAAAAGGTGACAGAATGTCTGGCCAGGATCCTGCGTAACGCCGTTCTAAATTGCTTAATCTATAGATATATTTCGTGGATTATATAACCATGCTACTAAAGGGTCAATTGCCCTTTACTACTAAAATTAAAAAAGTGTGAAGGCGGAGCGTCAGAATTATGATTATTTACAATAATTAAAGCAACACAACTTAAATTAAAAGAAAAGGTACACGAGTCCGCTTTCAAACCTTCGTTATAAAAAAAAAACAATTCGAGGTACACACACAAGAAATCTTGAAAATATTTAAGAAAAAAAACACAATATTATATTACCTTAATGTCTAGATTAACACCTCTCCTGTGTTACAACAATTGAAAACGAACCAGGTGATCGGGTTACTGCTATGACGGAAATGGAATCTTCCTGCTCTGACAAAATGATGAATGCAAATGTTGACTAATATTCTTTTGTATACAGACAATTCCTTGATTGAATCGCGGTAAAATGTTACTGCATTGATTAAAAACTTGCTTGTTAACTTTTATCTTTTAAATAGTTTTATTCACATTAACAATCCAAAAGGTTAATAACTTTATTTAAATAACTATAATTTTAATATACTGCGAAAGTTTCTTTATATTTCAACACGCTTTGCACGGCAATTAAGTGGCACTTCAAGAACGTTAATGTTAAAAAATCCGCAAAAGCGATATAAACCAAAGAGGTCACAGAAGCACTAATATAACACGACGATGATCTCTAGGTAACTTAATTACGTAAAATTGAAATCGGAACTAGGTATAATCCTTTGGCGGTTGAACAGTTTTACTTAAAATCCCTTCACAGGTTTTCTTCAGAAATAGCACAAAAAGTACGTTCGTTAAACACCAAAAGGTCTAATATATCAACGTTCTAAACTACCCTCGGAGCGCTGTTAGTTTCAGAATCATGCAAATTATATCCAAAATCCATCTTGGATTTTTAATCTCACCACTTAAAAATCTTATTTAATTTAGTTCCACCAATTAAAAACGAAAGGAGAAGATAAGATACCCCTACACACAAACTTCGTTTCCAACCGTGAGGACTCGACAATTTTCCAAAAGTCCAAACGTCAGCAGAATCAACGTGAAAAATATCCCTATATTTTCATTGAAGTACAAGCAGTTTGTCCCACATTCTACCTCTATGACTTAAAACCAACATACTCAGTATTAAGCTGAACCACAACAATTACTCGACTTCCTGTCGCCAGCATGACATCATACACATTTAAATCTACGCTCTTTCTTTAAGTTACTTAATTTTAAGGAAATCAAACGAAATAAACCTTATTTACAATTATATACAACTATTTACAAATAATACGTTACTAAACATTCAATAAACGGGGAATAATAAGGAAAACAATCTAAATTACGGAATAATAATTCACAAACAAAAAACTAAAGCTCGCCACACACCTTCCTTAAAGGTCGCTACACGTAAAACAAATTTATTCATAAAACTCAACTTGACAACAAAATTTGACGGTAAATCGCTGTGATCTTATCACAGAGGATGTTTTGATCCCGCGTATACCGATGATTCCAACGGATTTACCATTCAATTTTAAACGTTTACAATTTGGTACGTCTGGCCTTTGCGATGACCATAAATAAATCGCAAGGCCAGTCGTTGGAAGTTTGAGGAATCAACTTGGAGTTTCCCTGTTTCGCGCATGGACAATTATACGTCGCGTGTTCGCGTGTCGGAAAACCGTCATCTTTGTTTATTTACCGACCACAAAACAAAAAATATAGTTTATCAGAAAGCTTTAAATTGATTAACAGACTGTATCATAACTGTGTGTGTCTGTCAATATCAAATTGAAACCTTATAAAATGGCCAGTATTTCAGGAATACTCTGTTTTGTAACTAAGCAACATCATGTGTAATTAATCGAAAATAATAATAAAACTTCATTCATACCGAGCATTTATTTTTATTAATTACGGATTCCTTTTGTTTGTTTTAAGTTTATTTTATACAAAAGTTTAGGTCTTTTATTTATCGATTGAGGCAGTACGAAGTCTGCCGGGTCATAGTCATTTAATAAAATGTACTGCAAATTTACGTATATGAAAATTTCGCTTGGTAAAATTGATGTTGAGTGTTGAGGTTACGTAATGTTTTGAATTTTAACCATATTTAGGTAATTTCAATTCCGTAATTTAACTTGGTAAGCTTACAAGGTTGAGCTACTTATGCTCCCGTATTCTAAATTCTAAGGTTTTAAATTGAACCGTAAGCAGAGTAAATATATGTATCTTGTTGTGTGTTTTCTGATATACGATTATTCAGGTAGAATAGATGAACAATTGATTGAATTTTCTAGTGTTATTTGTGATCTTCTTCCCGACCAGTGAAAGTAATAATTTACGAAAAGTAGTGATTTGATTATTCAAACTAAAGAATTAATTGATAGCTAAAAATGTTGACTTCAATTTTATTGATTCATTTTAAAAGTAACCAGTGGTAATTTCCTACAATTGAAGAATTTAGTGTCATACAGCTTTATTATATATTTTGTGTGGTTTAACGTAACCGATTAGAGGAATGTTAAATGACGTTTATCTAGTCTATGTCTAATTATTTTAGTTTGGAGTTCAATTAATGACAAAGCTTTGGAGTTGAGTAGTATTTAAATTTGAGTTAATACGATTTAAGCGTAACATTTAACGTTAATTATTTTTTATTTTGTTTGAGTGTATTTTGTTCACAAGTGTTGGGGGTAACGTAACGAAATATACAGTTAAAGAAGTCATTGAAACCCAACAGCTGATTTGCGCACACGCTGCTTTAGTATTTGAGCATGTGGATATTTTCTAGAGCTAAAATTTCGACGCGTCTCCGACGTGCATCTGGAGGTAGCCAACCTAACGTAAGGTAAGTGGGATTCTTTGACTGTTGAACATTGATTTATCTACGTGTGCCCAGGTGTATCCTTACCGATATCGTCTTAATAACAGTCTGGTACTCTTTACTTGACTTTATTCTAATTACGACGCGCCCTTATTTGCGACTTTCGACAATACGACTAACCACTTTCAGTATTTTTAAGTTCAAAAACACGCCCATGCCGTCTGTGACACCGAGCTAGTCCGATGCACTCTAATTATCTGTTACCTAGTTTCATTTGGACCGTCGCACAATGCATTTGCCTCCATAACACCAGTGATACCTCGAAGAGTTAAGAATTCGTTTTATAAACGTACTAAGAAGTGCTTAGAACAACAAGGAAGACATTTTGAACACTTCTTAAAATAACTATCTGTTGTATTTGTCTCTAGTTTGTAAAACGAAGTCTTGTTCATACTTCTATAAGCATGTTTTCCATTTTCCTTGCCCATTTTTTAGGGAGAAATATCTTAATAATATTATAAATACGAATTAACAAAATGCAACTAAAGCACATTTATAACGTCTGATAATGGCCGTTTGTGCTCAAGTCACGGCATACCACGGGAATAAAATGACAAACAACAGGGATATTTTAGTGCATTTTCAAATAAAACCTACAATTGTGGCAAAACGGTCCATTTTAGAATAATAGTTATAATTGCAAATTTATAGAGGATAACACACTGTATAACATTCCAGAATAAATTACAAGTGATCTATCCAAAAAAATTAGGTTCTGCTACTTAAAAAATTTCAATTTTGGTAACGCCGTAAAAAAACTCCTCGTATAAGTTATAACCAGTTTTATTTTACAGAATTATTCCGACATTTCTGATGTTTATAAAAGCGCAACACCGTATTATTACATTTAAACTAGTGATTTTTTAGCGACTTTTTGGATAGGTCGGTTTTTCCACATTTTTTTGTTAATTACAGATAACTTGACAACATTGCAACAAACGTTACATTAAGATACTGTACTATACGTACAATTTAATGCTGAATTCGATTCTGTAAAAAAATGGGGTTGCCAAGAAAAATATCTTTCTGCCGCTCGCTTTTTTGAAACACTCTGTATACTAGAAAATATTTTAAGAATGTGCCCCTTCACGAATCCTATAACCTTTATATATAATATTTCTCTGTTTCCTTTAACGACGGTGTATATATATATATATATATATATATATATATATATATATATATATATATATATATATATATATATATATATATATATATTACTTACAGAATTACCGAACAGGCTAAGATTTGCCTAACGTGCTAAAGAACCCAGGAACACTGGGAGGGTTTAGGATATTGTTAGGCTGCCGAAAAATGTTTATGAATGGCTACTTTAGATTGACTTAAGTCAAATTTTGGAGGAAAACAAGAACTGTGTAGTGCATTCCACAATTTGGTCGCCTGTGAAAAATGTAGATTGAGCCCGTTCAGTGTGACACGATAGAATTTTGAGTGCCCTGACACAGAGGTAATTGTATCCCAGATGAGATCAAATTTGAGCTTTATACAGTGAAGGAGTTGTTGCGATGTGAAGTACTGTTTAGATCTGTATAGAAAGTCCAGTTTACGGCAGCTGTTCTGCTGGATGACAAAAGGTGATCAACCCATGAAAGGTACGATGATACGAACATCCCTAACACAGAAATAGAGTTTGAAAACTTGAATTCTAAGCCATTCATATTTACAGCAGGAAATGATCGGACTTTATTGGCGGACACAAGGCAACACTGCGTTTTGTCGGCATTGAACGTATAGATTATATATATATATATATATATATATATATATATATATATATATATATATATATATATATATATATATATATACAGTGTCCGAGATTCAGCATGCATGTGTTGCTATATTCGTTAATATTGAAGATAGAATGTCAGATTTGAAGTAACTTTTTGTTTTTGAAATAATTGAAGAAAACAAAATTGTACATTTTCTACTACCCCTGTAGCTCTTTTATTTGAAGTCTGACAACATTTTGATTTGTACATTATTCTGACAATTTTAAAAAAGTACTAAAATTTATCTACAGTCATTTGTTTTTGAAATACATACACTAACTATTGTTTTTCATATGGACGCCATCTTGGATTTTACATTATCGAATAGTATTTTTATCACCTTTTCAGCGATGTATCACATGATACAAGAATTTACTTCAACTATCAAAAACTTAAAAATATAAAATTGAAATAGTAGGCCTTGAGAAGGCATGGATTAATAAATGAAAAATTTATACAATTAGATTCCTATTATTGTAATTTCTAATAACTAAAATAAAAACAAAACCGATAATAGTAACTATCATAAAACATGCTCGATATGTCCCCTCTACACTCCACATTTTCTACAACGATTTAACACTGAATGTGTAACCCTAACTAACGTATTTCTATTTACAGAATTTAGTACATGTCTTACTCTATTTTCTAAAATGTCAAGATTTTCTGGAGTGTCGAAATAGTACACCTCGTTTTTGTATGCCCCATAAATAAAAATCTAGTGGGTTCAAGTCAGGGGACCTGGCAGGCCATAAAATGTCCCCATTATTGAAATTAATTTATTATTAAATACTCTTTGCAAATATTGTTTAACGTCTGCTGAATTGTGTGCTGGACAGCCGTCTTGCATAAACCAAATATTTTCTAAATTTGGGTTGATGTTTCTCAAAGCGGTATGATTTGTTCTTGCAACATCTCTAAGTATCGGACTGTTTAAATTATAATTGAAAATAAATGGTCCAATCAAGTTATTTCCTAAAATGTTACATTTAAAATAAACTTTTAAGAAAATTTTATTTATACCTATAATTCCGCACCATATATTGAAACCAAATCTGGTTTCACAAACTTTATGGGGATTTTCCACATTCCAGAAGTGCGTATTGTTGTGCGTATTCCGCAATTTGTAAATCTGGTTTCATCCGTCCATAAAACGTAGGACGAGAATTGAGGATCTTCCCCAGATTTTTGAATGTACCACCGTGAAAATGCCATTCGTCTCTCAAAATCACCTTCTCGTAACGCTTGTGTAATAATTGGTTTGAATGGATGAAATTTATTTTTTTTTAAATGTCATGGACGGGGGATTTCGGAATGTGTAATACATCGGCCATTTTTCTAACCGAAGATGCTTCGTTTTCACCAACAAAATTTAGAACAGCATTATTATTACCTTCATTATCTTCAACATACTTGTTAGATCTTTCCTTCTCAAAACTGCCATATGATAATAAATTCATCACTAAAGTCCTGAAATGTCTTCTATTCGGTAGAACCCGATCGGGAATATTTCTTCATAATTTCTTATTGCATTATCTGCATTTCTATTTGCTTTGAAATAGATTTCAAGCATATCTAGCTTCTCTTCATTGGAATATCTTAACGTCATACTTCAAAAATCTTGTACCAAGATACAAAACAGGAATAAATATTAACAATAATAACAACAGGAACAAACAATAAAAACAACACAAACGAATAACAGAATAACAACAATAATAAACACTAACAATGACAACAAGAAGAATTATTTTCCAAGTACTTAACACAGATTGCGAATAATTTACGCGAATAAATAAATTATGTCATCTTCTTGTCAGTCATTGCAATTATTATCCATGGCCTCATATTTTATTTTGTTTAAATGTTTGGTTGCTAAAAGTAAATTTTCATATCATGTAATACATTGTTGAAGAGGTGTTAAAATCCACTATTCGATAATGTAAAAATCCAAATAGCGTCCAAAAACAAAAGTTAGAAATGTATTAAATTTTGTAAGTAAAACAGATACATTAGCAAGGGTTTAAATTTTTGATAGTTGAAGTATATTCTCGTATCATGTGATACATCGCTGAAAAGGTGATAAAAATACTATTCGATAATGTAAAAATCCAAGATGGCGTCCATATGAAAACAATAGTTAGGGTATGTATTTCAAAAACAAATGACTGAAGATAAATTTTGGTACTTTTTAAAATTGTCTTTTAAAAGTGTCATAATAATGTACAAATCAAAATGTTGTCAGACTTCAAATAAAAGAGCTACAGGGGTAGTAGAAAATACACAATTTTGTTTTCTTCAATTATTTCAAAACAAAAAGTTACTTCAAATCTGACTTTATCATGATGATAGCCATAAAATTCTCTAAAACTTTCCCCATTTAACCGACATTCTATCTTAAATATTAACGAATATAGCAATACATGCATGCTGAATCTCGGACACTGTATATATATATATATATATATATATATATATATATATATATATATATATATATATATATACATGAGCCTTCTTCTGTATCTTCCGTTTTGGGATAGGGTCATAGTTTAGTTGTGTGCATATTTTAAAATTATTCACGTGTATACAGGTTGTTTATTTAAATTTAAATGGAAAACCCTGTATATTATTACTTTTTTGAATTCTATACATTGTTTCTAACAAATTCGCAATATATTTCCCTATCCCTAACTATAGCCGTTTTTGAGTTATGTTGATTTTTATAAAAAAATTGAAATTACAGAGATAGCTTTGAAAATGTACCCCCTTAACCGTTGAAAAACAATAGTTATCTAATTTATATCAGAACAAGTACACAGACAGAGCTCTCTTATAGTGCAAAAAAGATTTCACAATTTCATACAGGGTGTTTACAATTGACTTGCCAATCAGACATTATTCCAACTAGTAAAAGTTTACTTTTTCAAATAGAACACCCTGTATATTATTCCGTTTTTGGTGTCTACATATTAACCCTTATCAATTCGATATACAATTCCCTATCCCTAAATATAGCCGTTTCCGAATTATTTTTAATTTTTCAAAATGTATAAGGTTATTGGAGAATTTTTTTAAATCCATGGCCTCGTATAAATAGAAAAAAAAAACAGTGGAAAGCAATTGAATTGCAAATTAAAAAACGCAACATAAACTAATACATTATAATTATTAAAATTATTTCTAAAAATACAAAACTAATAAAATAAAAAAAAAAATAATTTAACGCTAATCATTAGCGATAATGATTTATAATAATTGTTCAAAATGTTGTCCGTTTTCCCGGATGCGGACCTGAAGTCGATCTTTAAAAGATTGTTCAACTCTACGCAACAACTCAGGAGTAATGCTATGAAAAGCCTGTGTTATACGATTACGCATATCTTAGGCAAGGGTTGGTGGTTCCGTATAGACAATACTTTTTATGTATCCCCATAAAAAGAAATCTATTCTTGTCAGATCAGGGGGCCTAGCTGGTCACCTCACGGGTCCATTTCGCCCAATCCATTTATTTGGAAAGAGTCTATTGAGATGATCTCTTATATCTGTAGAGTAGTGAGTAGAAGCGCCATCATGTTGATACCGCATTGTGGCTCTAATATCAAGAGCAATATTTTCTAATAAGCCCGGTAAATCGTTACGCAAAAGGTTAAGGTACTTCTCACCATTCAAGTGTCCATCAAAAAACAATGGACCGATGACACAATCCTCAACGATGGTGCCCCAGACACTTAAAGACCACTTATGTTGATTATCAACTTGTCTTAAGAAATGTGGATTTTCTGAGGAATAATAATGAAAATTATGCGTATTAACAAATCCATTCTTATGAAATGTTGATTCGTCTGTCCATAAAATATTATAAAAAAAATTTGGGGTTTGAGTAATTTTTTCTCTGGCCCAGTTACAAAATCTTACTCGATAATCGAGGTCTGCATCGCTCAATTCTTGGTGTAACTGAATATGATGGGGATGTAAGCGATTGTTCTTTAAAAGAAGGCCTACTGATCTCTCACTTATACCAACTATTTCACTTATATCTTTTTGGTTTCTGTGATGATCCTATTCGATGGCGGGAAGAACCCTCAATTCACTATCTTCAATTGTAGAAGGTTTAACACGTTCATGTTTGGAGTAATTGGCACATGAAGTTGCAATAAATCTACTCATAACTTTCTGAAACGATCTTGCGTTTGGATGTCTGCTATCTGCATATCTTTCAGCATAAATTCTGCTGGCCAATAAACAATTTCTTTCTGCAGCACCCAACACGAATATCATATCAACAAACTCATTTTGTGTAAAATTCATTTTATAAAAATCTTGATTACTAACAATAACACTCGTAAATGGTCAACTACAGTTTTATTTATTTACGTCAAGCAGCACACTTGATTTTAGAATTTTCCTTGTAATTGAAGTAAATATTTGTCAAATTCTTGTTAACATGCAATGCCTCCAGTACAAAAATTGTAATTAGTCTTCTATCATAATATATTAGTTTCTGTTGCGTTTTTTAATGTATAATACAATTGTTTTATGATGTTCTTTTTTATCTATAGGAGGACATAGGTTTAAAAATGTCTTAATAATCTTATACATTTTGAAAAATTTAAAATAATTCGGAAACGGCTATATTTAGGGATAGGGAGTTGTATGGCGAACTGATAAGGGTTAATATGTAGAAACCAAAATGTAATAATATACAGGATGTTTTAGTTGAAAAGTACAATTTTACTAGTTCGAATAATGGTTAATTTGCAAGTTAATTATAAGCACCCTGTATGCAATTATCTCATTTTCATCACATTAAAAGGAAGCTCTATCTGTGCACTTATTCTTATATAAATTAGATAACTTTTATTTTCAACAGTTAAGGAGGTACATTTTAAAAGCAAACTCTGTAATTTCAATTTTTTTATAAAATCGACAACTCAAAAACGGCTATATTTAGGGATAGGAAATATATTGGAATTTGTTAGGAACAATGTGTAGAATTCAAAAGGTAATAATACACAGGGTGTTCCATTTAATTTTTTATAATAATTTGGTCCTCTTTAAATAAACAACCTGTATTCGCGTAAATAATTTTAAAATATGAACACAACTAAACTATAACTGCATTCCAAATTTTATTAATCTAGCTTATATAAAACGGAAGATATAGAAGAAGGCGCTCTTGTTGCCGGACCCTGTATATATATATATATATATATATATATATATATATATATATATATATATATATATATATATATATATATATATATATATATATATGTACTCTGTTCAGCCCCATATGTTACCAGGTCGTTATGAATCCTGCTTATACAACTTGTTTTTTATACAAAGTATGTACACTTAGGTGCTTGTTAGTCCCGAGAACGTTGCCGCTGTAAAAGCAAATTGTGTCGGGACATCAAAGACCAACTATATCATGATATATGCGAAAATGGCTAACTACGTTGACATAATAAATTTGAGAGTTTAAACATTTGTAAAATTGAAACAATACTTCTTTGATCCTAACAGCAATTAAAAATCAAAGTGACACGTCCAATCGATTATTTTAATTTAGTAACTCTATCATCTTGAATATTTTAAAACTTTTATTAGTACTTTTAACAGTAATAAATTTATCTATGATCGTACTATATTTGAAACAATGCACTTACTGGATTCCTGTTCGTTATAAGCAATTTTCTAAAGGTAGGTACTAAAAATCAATCGCTGTCATCTCTAAAGCTTAGTGCTTGTTTGCAATAAACATTTTATTTTAACACAAACGTTCTATTCATTTTTTTTAACTTAAACCCATTATTCATTGTAACAAATAAAATGCATTGTCATTACCGTAGAGTTTTTAAATGGTATATCATTTAGTCGCTAAAATTAACAAGTATTAAATGTTACATGTGTTATGCTACGTTTTTGCTATTTTGCGTTAATTAAGTATAGAATAATGGTAATTTAAAAATAAACCGGAATATTTGTGATCGTTAATTTTTTGTACATAGTAAACAAGGACCCGAAGCTATATTGAATACGGTTATTTAACATTTCCGTATGCGTTGTTAATATTTTTATATTTCATTTTTGGATTAATAGTACTGAATAGAACAACAATATAAAGTTATATTTTGTATAGTAATGGCGATTGCGCAAAAAATGGACCAATTGAATACCAGTATAGTTTTTTTTTAGAAAGTCATAAAGTATAAGATAGTTATAGTTTATTATATAAGTGAGCAATGTTACACATATTTTACTAAAAAATTTAGCTTGTGAACATTTTGAATAAACAAGCTAATTTTTATAAGTGAATCATATATAATAACTCACGTACAGTTTAAAGTTTTTATTCAACCCTTTCCTATCGTTCATTTCGAGCAAAAAATAAAAATTTATAAAATTTATGCATTAGTTGATTTATTTAATAATAATTTATAGCAAAATAGTAGATTTACTGGATGTCAAAAAAGATGATTTTAGATTTGTTCCAGAGAAGTTTTAAATATAGTATAAAAATTAATTTCAAGGGTTTGAAAATTGGAACGTTCAAACCCAAGAAGACTAAAAAAGTCTGATGTCAAGGGCAGCAACTTAACTTAAGATTCTCGCTTTAGTTATTTGTTTGGGGGTTCGTATAGTGCGCTGATACTAAAAATTACCGGTGCTTGCCTTTGCGATAAGTTGACCTATTTCAACATTATAAATATTGTATACAAAGGTAATTATTTTATACACATATTGATACTCGATACTAAGCAGGAAGCTTCATAGTTTTACAAATAAACGTTGGTAAATCCGTTTGATTTGACTACAACATGTCTGACAGATGAAGACTAGCCATAGCATGCTTTCTACTTCGGCAACACTTCTGGCGCCCGCCGGGATTCATATTAACACATTTAAATATCACGGTGAGTGAAAATTGCCCATGGGATATGTGAAAAATTAAATCTCTTTTAAATTGACATTACGAAAAAATGCAGGAAAAACAATACAATGAGGCAATGCCCATAAAAGGAACATCTGCAGTATGTCGCAGTACAAAAATGAAAAAAACAGTATTGAGTGTAAAACTGTAAGTCACTACTGACCCGAAGTAAGGTTTAGTTCACCGCTTTAGCCCATAATGACTTACACGTTACCTCACACGTTTAATATCTTAAAACTTGTTTAGATAGATTAATTATATTTTTAGAACAGTAACCGAAAAATGAGTATTCGTCTTGTTTTTAACAATTTCGTAATACTATTATGAAAACTAAGGCTATCACGATTTTAATAATTGTTATATATTAATCACAAGGTTAACTGTTTGATACACCCATCAACCCACAGTCCAAACTAGTTAACGTAGAGACACGAAATTTTCAGCTATGAAAACCTACATGGTGGAAGTGTAAAACAAGAAACGATTTAAAAAGGTGCTCTTCTTGGGGGTGAAAGATGGAGTTAGGAGATTAAAATTTGGATAAGTTCCTTATAGAACAAGAGTGGATACCACAGGGCGGTTTATGACATTTTCCATCTTCTGTATGCTGGGGGGAGGGGGGGGGTGAAATTAAGGGTTAAAGGGAAGTGGAGAGTAATGGAAAGTATCTGTCGTTTTTAACCATTCGAGCTCGAAATTTCTTTTAGAAACATGGAGCACACATTTTTTATAATTTCAGTATTTGTAATGATAAAATACAGGGTCGGCCTGATTAAGATTGACATCCACTGCTGATCTACTATGAGTGGAGACTTCACATTCGACAAATAGACGCATGGGTGCTTATTTAATCCAATGCATTTCAATTTTTAAAAACCGCTTTAAAACCAGGACTGTACTTGAATGTTTTACCAAGAAATTGTTACAAGAGATGAATTTACAAGTACTTGTGTAGAACCGTAACAAGAATATTTTAAACATAAACATACAAGGCCGACTTTAGACATTATGGTCGAGAAAAAAGTGTTTCATATTTAAACTAAAAGGGCGATTTTTAGACACTGTAAATTGGATAAAT
Organism: Vesta saturnalis; assembly: GCA_036346205.1. NCBI lineage: Eukaryota > Metazoa > Arthropoda > Insecta > Coleoptera > Lampyridae > Vesta > Vesta saturnalis. Next base: position 11,589,726 of record JARFJB010000218.1, on the reverse strand, counting down.
TTTTATGTTTAGGTTGTAATACTATTTTATGCAATTTTAAATAAACTCTGCGTTAACAATACCAGGCCAAGCAGTTGACGAAGCCGCAGGTAACATTAATTGTAAATGTAGTGTTGAAATTAGTAGTAACCATTTATGTGTTGTCTTGATTGTTAAAGATAATTGAACATAAATCACACATTATTTTAACCTAAAAGCCAAAAATTATTGGGTACATGCAATATTAGTAAATCACGCAAAATTTAATTTTAAAAAAGTACGCTAATTTAGCATTAAAATTAAAATCTTGACTACACTATAAAATGTAGTTATCTACATTTTATTGCATGTCACAATTATAAAAGAATAATTTAAACTAACAATTAACAAATTTACATTTCAATAGTTTCATTTTTAGACATTTCTTTCTTAAAAACAAATATTATATTTATTTTTGTTTACTGCATCCTATGGACGTTTCTTAACATAATAATTTGCAAATAAATCGATGTTTCAAATTCGGACTCGTTTGATACATACGAAGAGCCCGAACATAGCTGCTACTACTTGGGATATACAAGGTCTCGTTAGTACATTCAGACGAGCTGTATATAAAAGCAATCTGTATATACTGCACATATAGAAGGTATATTGAGGTGTCCACCCTAAAATTCGACTTTACGCATTTTGTCATATATACAATCATATTTTGATGATATACACACGGATACCTGAGGAAACCCGCCGCCGGGTTTGATAACGTTTGTTCGGGCTTGAGAGCGTACTGTTAATATGTCATACAGGCTCCACAATGACCTTAAACATGCCTATACACACAAATATAAATATAAATATATATATATATATATATATATATATTACAGGGTGAGTCATTAGTGCGCCGTCGGAAGATCCTGGCTCTATTATTAAAAATTAAAAAAATGTTATAGCGCCATCTATATCAGACTTAAATGTGCATCGAATAAAAATGGTTTCATCCCTATGGGTGTTCCATAATTGCAGGACCAGACTCAGCTTTGTTTTGTTAAATAGAACCCTATGTTTATTTAATTTTATTATTATTTGTCTTGTTGAATGCTAAAAAACGGTGCTTCGTTTTTAAATTTATTTTGTGGCGTTGCCAAGTTAGAGCATTTTTTCTTTAAAAAAGTGAAAATTTATACCTTTAGAGCCCGAACATAGCTGCTACTACTTGGGATATACAAGGTCTCGTTAGTACATTCAGACGAGCTGTATATAAAAGCAATCTGTATATACTGCACATATAAAAGGTATATTGTGGTGTCCACCCTAAAATTCGTATTTACGCGTTTTGTCATATATACAATCATATTTTGATGATATACACATGGATACCTGAGGAAGCCCGCCGCCGGGTTTGATAACGTTTGTTCGGGCTTGAGAGTGTACTGTTAATATGTCGTACGGGCTCCACAAAGACCTTAAACATGCCTATACATACATAAATATATACAACGTGTCCCAGATAACATTTCCAGCATGGGGATCTCGCTTATTATAAAAGATACAGATTTGGTTAAATTAGATGAATTACTCCTAAGGATTAATGAAATTATAGGACACTCTCCAATTTCCAAATTTCCATGTATTTTAAGACTTTAATCGGCAAGAGAAAAGAAAAATGTCAAATTTCTTAATTCTTGTAATATCTTTTTGTTAAATATTAGACATAATAAATTTTATTTGCACTTTCTTAAGATATTTTTTATGCAGAATTTAAATATCAAATTTGGATTTTTTAATGCACTTTCTATTTTTAGTTTCAACCCCTATAATTAAATTTTTCTTATGGAACCACAAGATCGGCTTTGAAATAATTGATCGTGTTTTTTATCCTCTTTACAATGATATAGCACAGTACTATCTATTTTAAAAACAACAAAGAAAATTTAAATTTAATGTATGTTTATTAAAGACTATAACAATAAGTTTAAGGCCGTTGAAACATGAGAAACGACAAATAATAGTAAGGAACAAGAGTTAAGCAGGTAATAGTATTGGAGATAATTATCCAATTATAAAAAATGTTCAAACAATTGACCATTCCGTTCTAAACATAATTGTGCCCTACGTAGTGTCGACGTAATTGCTCTGTGTAGTTTTGGCGTTTAATGCTACCAAATTCTGCAAGAACAGCTTCACGAAGATCTTCGGCATTCTCAAATGTTTGCACGTACACTCGATTTTTTACGTAGCCCCAAAGGAAAAGTTCAAGGGCGTTAAGTCTGGAGATCTGGGTGGCCATAAAAATCGGCCCTCGATTACCAATCCATGAATTTGAAACCGATTATTAAGATATTCGCTGATTATGTTTGAATTGGGTGGGGCGCCATCTTGTTGGAAGCAGATATTAATATTCTCAATCAGTGGTAAATCATCAAGTTTATTTTCTAAATCAGTTTGTAGTAAATTCAAATACCTTTCACTATTTAATGTTTCGTTAATAAATATGGGCCCATAAGTTCAGCGCCTAAAATGCCAGACCAGACGTTAAAACCAAACCTCACTTGATGCTGACTTTCCTTAACAACGTGAGGATTTTCACGGTCCCAAAAGTGAACATTGTGTCGATTGAAAAGGCCATATTTGTAAATCTGCTTTCGTCAGACCACAAAATCGCAGCTGGAAAATTATCGTTATTCTCACATTGATTAACATACCATTGGCAAAATTGTAATCTTCTCTGATCTCCATCTCTAAGTCCCTGCAGAATGGTGTACTTATACGGATGATACCTGTGACGTTTTAAAATTCTTTGTGATGTAGTTTTCGAAATACATGTTATGTTCAATTTCTCTAACAGATGTTGAAGGATTTTCAATAACTCATTGTAATACATTTAGTTCTGCATCTTCATTCCGTAATTTCGGATTTCTAGTAGGTTTTGAAAATGAACCATATTCATTTAAATTAATTACCAAATTTCTGTACGTACGAGCACTGGACTGCCTTTTTTTCAGGATACAGCTCAAGTACATCCGTTCAGCTTCTATACTGTTTTTATGAGACACGATGTAACAACTCAACATATCAAATTTTCAGTATTAGTAAATAAAGCCATGTTTTGACACAAAATATTCTGGAACGAATAATTATTAAGTGACATTAAATTCGATTGTGTTATTATGTTTCACGGCCTCTTATATGTTAGAATTTTAATAAAATACATTTTTTAAATTTTTTGTTGTTTTAAAGATAGATAGTACATGTGCTATATCATTGTAAGACGATAAAAAACACGATCAATTATTTCAAAGCCGACTTGTCGTTCCATAAGAAAAATTTAATTTAGGGTTGAAACTAAAAACAGAAAGTGCAAAAAAATTGATATGTCTAATATAACAAAAAATAAATTTGACATTTTCTTTCTTGCCTAAGTCTTAAAATACATGGAAATTTGAATTGGAAGTGTCTATAATTTCACTAATCCTTAGGAGTAATTCATCTAATTTAACCAAATCTGTATCTTTAAATAAGTCGAGATCCCCATGCTGGAAATGTTATCTGGGACACGTATAGTATACACACACTACACACATCACACACACAACTAAAACACAAACTACTCACACATATATATATATATATATATATATATATATATATATATACAGGGTGAGTCATTAGTGCTCGTTGAAGATCTGGCTCTATTATTAAAATTAAAAAATGTTATAGCGCCATCTACATTAGACTTAAATGTGCATCGAATAAAAATGATTTCATCCTATGGTGTTCCATAATTGCAGGACCGGACTCAGCTTTGTTGTGTTAAATGGATTTAATTTTATTATTATTTGTCTTGTTGAATGCTAAAAACGGTACTTCGTTTTAAATTTATTATTGCGTTGCCAAGTTAGAGCATTTCTTCTTTAAAAAGTGAAAATTTATATCTTTACTTAAATTGTTCTGAAGACTTTAATATTAACAGTAGAACTGTAAGGTTTAGCAGACGGGTAAACAAGACCTTGCTCTATCTTTTGACCTTCATACTTCCTGATTATACTATACTGGTGTTTACAAAATATGGTCAATTTTGCAAATTTGAAATGACCATAACTTTTGTTTTTAAATGGAACACCCTGTATTTTATCATGTCATCGTGTTCTGTTTTTAATTCTCTTACTTTTTGTAAGCATGTAATATACCTAACGTTACGCGTTCTCGAAATATTAAGATGTGTTGCAAAATTAATGACAATTGTGACAAACTGGACGGTCTATACAAAAGTAATAAAGCAAACAAAAGAATGTGTATTTGAAAAATCATAAATTATTGAGAAAATTATAATAAGTTATATCTAAATCAAATGCTCAATGTATCCACCATTTTCTTGCTAAACAGGTGTGAATTCTCCTCAAAAGAATCTTCAACATTCGCATACTGGTTAACCACTTGAAATGCATTCCGTATTCTAATTTTCATATCTTCTTGGTGGTAGGAGATTCTTGGTATACTAAGCTTTTAATATAACTCACACGAAAAATCTAATTTTGTCAGATCAGGAGTCCGAGTTGGCATCCTACTGGCCCTCCTCTCAATCCATCTATTGGGAAACGTTCTGTCAGATGTTCTCTAACAATGCGACTATAGTGAGGCGCACCATCCTGATGAAACCACATCCTTTGACGTATGTCTAACGGCAATTCTTCAAGGAGCGGAGGTAACTCAATTGAGAATTCAAGATAGGTTTGAGCATTAATGTTTCTTTCAAAAAGTAAGGTCCAATTATATGGTTCCTACTATCCCGACATTCAAAACCAGCGATGCTGACGATCTATTCTTCTAATATGATTTGTATTGTCATAATAATGGAATTATGCCTGTTCACAAAACCATTTTTGTGAAAGGTTGCTTCGTCGGTCTAATATGTTTAAAGAAATCAGTGTCCTGTCTAATCGTTCCAGTGCCTACTGGGAGAATTCCAAGCCTTTGAAAATCATTTGCATTCAGCTCTTGGGCTAGTTGAAAGTGGTATGGATGAAATTTATTTTCGAATAATCTTGAACACTAGTTTGACTAATACCTAAATCACACTGAGGTTTCTTGTGCTAACGTTTGGATTTTCCACTAACTGGTTAGTACCACAAATACGTTTTCTTCGTTTATAACCTTTTTTTTTGTTCTTTTCTTTCGTATTGTACATGTCCTGTTCTTACAAATCTTTCTTTGAGTTTTTCAAATACCTTGGATCAGGATGCCTGCGCTCAGGAAATCGTTGTTGATAAATTCTGGAAGCAAGAAATGAATTTCTTTCACCTTGAAAGCGTAGACCATGTCAGTACATTCATCTTGTGACAATTTTATTTTTACACTAAACAGAACTAGTGAATGACGTTTAAGCCAAACGTCAGAGAATTATAAATCGCAGGCTTACTGGATGCCCTTTTTACACTTATTGCCATATTATAAAATTATGATTTTAAAAACTCGAATAAGAGTAAACCTTTGTCCATTAGTGTTTATTGGACCATATTGTCAACAAGACATTTACGATTTGTAAATATTCAAAGCAAAAGTCATGATTATTTTATTAATTTTGCAACAAATCTTAAATATTTCGAGAACGCGTAACGTTAGGAATATTACATGCTTAATAAAAAGTAAGAAAATTAAAACAGAACACGATGACATGATAAAATACAGGTGTTCCATTTAAAATAAAAGTTATGGTTATTTCAAATTTGCAAAAATTGACCATATTTTGTAAACACCAGTATAGTATAATCAGGAAGTATGAAGGTCAAAATATAACAAGGTCTTGTTTACCCGTCTGCCAAACCTTACAGTTCTACTGTTAATATTAAAGTCTTCAGAACAATTTAAGTAAAGGTATAAAATGATCTAACTTTTCTAAATTTGAAAACAAGTACCGTTTTTAGCATTCAACAAGACAAATAATAAAATTAAATAAATATAGGGTTACATTTAACAAAACAAAGCCGAGTCCGGTCCTGCAATTATGGAACACCCTATAGGGATGAAACTATTTTATCATTCGATGCACATCTAAGTCTGATATAGATTAGCGCTATAACATTTTTTAATTTTTAATAATAAAGCCAGGATCTTCCGACGGCGCACTAGTGACACTATATATGATATATATATATATATATATATATATATATATATATATATTACATACATACATACATATATGAGATCTAACTTACAATTCGAACTTTATAAATTTAGAGAAAAATTATTAGCGCGTTGTTTCCTTAAACGTAATTTTAATAGAGAAAATGGCGTCATCCAAAAGAATCAGACGATCTTTTGAATTTTTTTTTGGCCAAATAAATATTTCATATTTATCGGAAATTTTTAATTGTGTGTAGACCAGTAATATTATATGCGGTGTTGCCACGTCCAACTAGAAATAAACTACAGCAATTCTGCCGGAGGTAGAATGTGTTGCCTACCAACCGGTATATAAAACACTCAAAACGTAAAAATCACGTATAGTAACTAAGACCGTAACAAAACATAGAAACTGATATATGTCTACTTATTTTATGTGTACATTTTCTTTAATGGAAAAAATCGAAAGGTTGAGAATAATGTATTCAATAGACAAAACTTAAACAAAGGTGAGTTTCGGCAAACTTTTGTAACATTAATAAACTACTGCCTAAATTTCAGTCAATTAAGACAAGAATTTTTGGATCTCTAGATTAAGCGTTCAAACCGTGAAACCTAAAAATAATTGGTATCTGATAAAGTTTTATAGTTTTAGTTAAAAAAATGAAGCATCAAATTTCATGAAAGGGCTGAATGTGATTTAGGCACAAAACATTTAAAGTATTCCGTTGAAAGTGATTTTAGCTTTAAATTCCTTGTATATTTTCTGTAATTTAACTAACGCTTTTCAATTCGTCTCATGACATTCCTTCCATTAATTTTATAATGCACTGTTTTTACTTAAACTAGCTGTGTAAACCTCATTCTAAAAAAAAGCGATAAAATAAAGCATAAAATTATTAATAGATATTATAAAACTCAAATCAAAATACTTCAAATAATCCAAGATTGATTATTCTTTTGACGTTTTAATATTTCCATATTCTATTTTGCAAGTTTTTAGCGTGATTTATAACATCCAAATTCTGTATTTTATTAAAATGGACGTCGTGTAAAGTTTTTTTTTTCGAAAATCAATATTCTTGCAGATGATGATACAATGAGATTGCAGGACATCATATCCTTTCATGGGTATAATGGCGACAAGTAATAGTATTAAGCCATTTCCTTTGGCGATTGCCTGCTTCGCCATTTAAACCCCGACCATTTTAATCTACAGGGGACACCTTGGGATCCCTTTACACATTACTATTACTTCTAAATGTCGACCTCCAAAATTGCAACGTATAAAACCTACAACTGAGATTTGTTGGTTACCCACCATTATCCTTCAGCTGTTTTTGAAACTCAATTTTGTTTACGTCCTTTCGCCTGATTTTACAGTAATTCCTTGTATACGTCAGATTATGTCACCATTAAATGCAATCATATGAGTTTAATAATAATTGTGGAATTCCCTTTTGCACTAATGTCATCTAGAAGCGTCTCTTGCTTGTCTCTAGTGTAACACTAAAATGTACTTTGAGAATTGAAACACGATATTCGTAAGTACACGCTTGAAAGCGCGCATCAAATATAAAATACTTTAATTGTCCCCAAAAACTTTAAGTAATGAATTTTTATGTATTTCTTGCATATTTATGTTTCCTGTAAATAATTTGTACAGTCGTAAAATGTCTACAACCGGGAACATACAAAATTACATTATTTTACGTCGTGAAGGTTGGATAAAGCTCCCAAAGGAGTGATACATGTTTAATTTGTCCAAAACGGGTTTTAGTGGTTACATCTAACCACAATTTAAATTTTACGTTTTAAAAAATTGTAATTCCCATTTCTATATTTCTCTTTCTATAATTAATAATCCTTAATAGAAATTAAAGTTCATATATATTTTAATGAATTTTACAACTTTCTCCGTTCTTTATAGGATGCATCTTAGTTTCAAGGATAAATAACCACATACACATATACAAAATTATTTTTGTAATCGTTACTCCTAATACATAAATAAAAAAGTGGTATACAGGGTGAATCTTATCTAATCCGCCAAAATTAAAGAATTACTAGAACTCATCATTATAAGCAAAAGTTCATATGTACATGGGTCCGAAATGCTTCGTTTCGAGATACAGGTGTTAAAGTTGAAAAAGAAATCGCGTTTTCTTCAATGTCTTTCGACTGTTTCGAAATAATTTCATGAAATTTCGTATACGATGGTTTTTGAAATGAAATATTCAAATTTGTGGTCCATTTAGCTGTGGTCTCTAGAGGGCGCCAGCAACATTTCGACCCTTTAAATCGTTGCAATTTTTTGTGCTACACTGTATACCATTTTGGACTAGAAAAATCGATTCTCCTATCTTTTCTGCTAAAAAAATGTATATTTTAGTGATGTCGCTAGGAGCAACCGTTTCTGAGAAAAACACATTTAAAACTCACAATGTTTATTTATTTAAAACTTGTAAGGAGCACTAAAATATCCAATATTAAAAAACAAGAAAAGAAATTAATATTAAAAGTAAACATGTTCTTTTGATAACAACTGTTCAAACAACTGTCCCAAAAAAAAACCCCTATACGAAATTTCATGAAATTACTTCGAAACAGTCAAAAATACTGAAGAAATCGCGATTTCTTTTTTCAACTTTGACACCCTGTATCTCGGAAACGAAGCATTTCCGGACCCATGTACATATGAACTTTTTTGCTTATAATGATGAGTTCTAGCGCTCCTTTAATTTTGGCGGATTAGATAAGCTTCACCCTGTATAACTAAATATATAAACTTTTTAAAATTAAATATTTTTCTAATTTTATGTAAACGATTACAAAAAATTTTGTTCGCAGCACGTGCGCTGTCACATTTTTGGTGCTCGGCCTTATATTTTATCCCTCGGGTACGCCTGGGGTAAAAAAGAACGGCCCCGCACCAAGAAATGTGTAAACAGCGCACTAGTTACGAAAATAACTATTTATGAAGCACTTACATATGTGGCGTTCGCACCGGCAAGTCTTTATGTTTAGTGAAAAAAACTGTAAGCCACTCATTTTGTAAAACTTTTATTAAATCCCAATTAATTCTCCTCAAAAAAATGCCTCTCGGACTTTTTCGTTTCGATGCACTGTTTTCGAAATTCTTTTTTTTTTATTTAAAGTTTGCATATTTATAATCCACTCAACTTGAGTAATGAGCAAATGATTTGTTATTGTAACATGCACTGGCTGGCCCCCGCCAGTGCTGATACCCTAGATAGTTACACTAAATAAGATCGTGTGGCCAATGGTGCTAAAGTCTTCTGGTTGCTGGGACGTTGGCGAGCTGTTATACTAATTCATTGTGATGGTCAGCTAGTTTTTGATTGTATGCACTTTAGAGTCTCTGTATTTCTTCAGCAACATAAAGTATGTTTAGATCTGTGGAGTGTTTCGTTGGATACACACCAAGGAGCGTTTGTTAGATTTCGCAAGGTTTTGGATTGGAACCTCTGAAGCATATTGGCGTGCGAAGCCTTGGCGCAGCCCCAGAGCTGGATTCCGTAGGTCCCGATGGACTTTAGTATCACCTTTTACAGGAGTTGAAAGTTGGGAATACCTGCCGATTAAACAGTCTATTTGTTTTGTTTTGAGGTTAAGTTGTTGGGGTTTGGCTTTATTATGTGTTTTCCAGATAAGTTTATGGTCAAGATACAACCCAAGGTATTTTACTTCGATCCTCGAAGGCAGACGGTGCGTTTGTTAGTAGACGTCACGTGAGATGATTTGGAATAATTAACGGTAATTCTCCACTTACTGAACCAGCCGCCTAGTAGATCGAGGGGTCTCTCTAACTGGTACTCTGCTACATGTGCGTTATCATTGACTGCCAAGACAGCTGTGTTGTCAGTGAATGTTGCTATTCGATGTATTTGGAGCGTCTGTTCTATAGATGAGGTATAAGGGTTGACCCAACACACTGCGCTGTGGCACTTCTGAGTTAACTATGCAATATTTTGATACAGTTATTCAGTTTGACTTGGAAAAACCATTCAGATATGACTTTAGGGTTAAGTAAAGTAGACTAGGTAAGTGTTATTTTATTTTATAAAGAAGGTCCTTATGCCATACCTTATCGAAGATCTGCTGTATGTCGAAAAACGCCGCTGCACAAACTTTTTTTGTCTCAAAGCTTTCCATGATTTTGGTAACTATACGATGACTTTGCTGAATTGTTGAATAACCTTCTCAAAAAACAAATTAAGAGCGAAGAAGTGAGTTGTTTACGTCGACTGTTTTATGGATTCGCTTAAAGAGCAGTTTCTCAAAGATTTTGGATAGGAGAGGAAGAAGACTTATTGGTCTATAAGATGAGCTTAGTGAGGGAGGCTTTTCAGGCTTAGCTAGCACAATGATCTGGGCGACCTTTCCTTACAGGGAAAAGTACCATAATCGCAAGATGGTGTTATATATGGTAGTTAGTAAAACCACTGATTTTCTGGGAAGATGTTTAAGTATATCTCTGCAAATATGAGGTCATAGCCTGGGGATTTACAATTATTAATTAGTTGTATTGGGTTTCAGACTTCAGTTGGTGAAAGCGTTTTCAGTGGAAGTGAGGGGTCATTATTATTGGGTTGGGGTGATGTAGTTCTGAAAACGTTTCAAGGTGCACAGCGAGTATTTCTGCTTCTTCTTTATCCGATCTAAACCAACTACCATCCGGTTTTTTAATTTGGAGAATTGCTGTCGGTCGTTTTCATTTTTTCGTTGCTTTCCACGCAGAGTGGTCTGTAGGAGAAAGCTTAGTGATGTATTGCGTAAAGGTTTCGTATCACCCTGTGGTTAAACTTTAAGGGATCACTCTGTAGATAAGTTGGTTTTGTTAAATTTTTTTTAAATTTCGAGTTAAAAGAGTCTAAATTTGTGCGAGTTTTTATTTGATTTCCTTTTTTGGGTTGGAGATATTTATGAATGGAAATTTTTATTTGTAGAATCACGTTTCATTCACAGGTAACAATTAGAGTATTGTTAGATTAGTTTTTGTTAGCATAAATGTTCTCAGTATTTTTTATATTAGTGTATTACATTGAAAGGTACATCTATTGTAAAGGTTCTAGCTAGCCGCCAGATAGGCAGCGTTCCGATTGATAAGAGTTTAAATATCAAATTTCTCAGATAAGATTTCAAGTAAAACAGGCTTTCTGACAGAGAAATGTTTCCGTTGATTTTCGAGTTAGACTTCGTGTATGCGCGGAGTGGTATATTTAAGTTTTTGGGGCAAATTAGAGTGGAGGTGGTTGAAAAACCAATGTGGAGAACAATGAATAACTATAGTCAGTCTAGTTAGGAATGTAGTACTAGATTCCACGTGTTGTTTGTTTGCAGTCAACGCAATATCCGCAAAAAGGGTAGTTCAGTAGAGGTTGGAAGGAGGTACGCAGACGTGGTGTTGTATCGAGTTGTCACCACACCCTAAGTTATTTTTTTGGTTATATATCGCTTGTCATAATGACATATTTGGACGTAGAAGTGATTTTCGTGTTTTTTATGAAGTGCTTCGCCTTGTTCTATGGACCTGCTGTTTTGCAATTTGTGTTTTTTTTGCGGATACTGTCGAAGTCAAACAAACTACAAACTCCTGTAAATAAAAGATTATCGTTTTTCGTTATTTTAAAATTAATAAATGATGTATTAGCGTAATAGTAATATCAAAATGTATGGAAAGGAAGATTCACGATTTAAGTTATACTGGACGAAGCTAGTGTAGTATCAATCCCGTTCACATTTCCGTCGCTGTCGAGGCCATCTCCAGGTAACAAAGATGTTTGTATAACAAATTTAAGGTAAAATATTGTGTGTGTTTTGTTTTGCTGTGGATGACAAATGTTAATGAATTCTGGTGTTTTTTTTATGACATATGTGAACGTGTGAATACGCTGCGTTTTGTAATTAATGCAGGCGTACTCATTCATTTTATGATTTTAAATTTATCTGAGTGTTTTTTTTAATTATGATCTTTACGAATTGTATCAAAATTACATGTTGTTATGCATTACAAGAGAACGCCGCTTATTAGTTATAACGTTTATTATTTTTTTAATTTCAAACTTATAATAATTTTAGTAAGGCCATACTGGCACCAGCTGGTTTCACAGATTTTTAAGCAAACTAAATGTCATTTATTTAAAGGATTTGATTTATGTAACAATTGTGTGACCTTTCGGTGATGGTGTTGTTTTAGTTAACAATGTATGTATTTTTCGGTTAGTATACTTATTGTGTTTTTTAAGTGTAAACCCATTATTTGTTGTACAGCATCATATGCCGCGTGAAGTGTTGGTTTTTATTTTTATCATAAAACCAACGTCAAGTTGTTATGTTTATTGGAAATAAAGTAATTACATTCGAAAGATATCTTTGATTAATGAAATTTTAACGTAACTTTAAAAGTTCAATGCAATATTTTGGTTTGTTTAATTTGAACATATTTTAAGCCATGTGGATTGAGATCATTGCAACTGGTTGTAAAATAATTAGTGATTTTCCCGAAGAATAATTATATTGAATTGCAGATTTATTAAGGGATTTTAAATCCTACTGTAACGTGAATTTAGGTATTGGATCGGTTCCTGACCGACCAGCTGTTTATATTTTTATGCGATAAGTTGCCCTCTTTTGAAGCATTTTTATAGGTATCGACCTACCAATTGGAGACATCTTTGCTTATGCCTGATTTGACAAAAGGTAAGCAGTTAATTGTTTGAAGACGATCTGTATTTTTCGACGAATTTAGGTATTGTTTCCCGTTATCGACGTTCGATAAATTTTAGGATTTGATCGATTTTTTTGATAGCGTTTGTTTAGTTTTGTGGTGACGTATTTTTCGTGTTAATTTGTAGAATCAGATTACCGTTCCATCAGTTATTTTTGGGTTAGTTAAGCTAATAATTTCGGACGTAGATTTATCAAAATGTTTAGTGAGTTTCAGGTTTTATTTCGCATTTTGCAGATTTTATATTTAAATCTTAAGATTCTATGGGAGTTTAGGTGAACCTAGTGTTAATATTTTTGGAGTAGACTTTGTGGAAGTAGTAGATTTTTGAATGAACGTTTTGGTTTCCTGTTAGACCAATATAACATCTATTAATTTTATTAAATACATAAATAAAAAGTTTACCTCGAGTAGGATTTGAACCTACGACCTGTAACGTGAATTTATAACATCTGTTCCTGACGATTTCGCGCAATAAATATTCTTAACAGGTGGCGCCTTTTTGACATTATATACCGATTTTGACGATTTTTGGAGTTTCTACGAGTGCTCTTTACGATCTTTAACCCCTTCGCTACCAGATGCTATTTACGTCGCGCCTGCTGTATACCAGATTTCATCAGTCGACTCGCACATTGCAAACTTATTCAGTAATGAAAGGAAAATATTTTTTCATGTTTATTAGAGAAACTTTAGAACACAAAACATTATCGTAAGCATTTTTTATTTTTTCATAATCGGGCACGTGTGTACCTAAAATATCATCGCACAAAAGAAGCGTGTAAGCTGAGATGGGAATTTGCTTTTTATTATTAGAAATTGAATATAAGACTCTAGAATTCAGAACCATTCTTTGTAGCATGTGAATTCAGTGACAAAACAACTGACGCAGGTAAAGTGGTGATGTAGATGTGGCGAGAGATGCCCCCCCCCCCCCCAAACAACGTGAAACTTAGAAACCAACCTGTGTAACACATTTAACAATACAAGGAAGTGAATCAACCGTTTATCATAGTCCGTTGCAAAATAAGCCATGAATCACACGTTTGCATCATGGTACTAGGCTGGCGCATAACTTGAATCAACCGTTTGATTCATGGTAGTGAAGGGGTTAAGCAAGAACCCCGTCCATACCAACGAGCTGTGCCGTGGTACAAATTGACTTTACGGGCTGGATGCTCTAGTGGGTATTTAGCCTGTAACAGGTTAATTTGACGCCTGCACGTGAGATGTTTTTGGTATTTGGTTTGTTTGTTTTTAGAACTTGTAGTTTAGCTTGAATTTCCCGATTTTAGGAATTTTTTTGGAATTTTTCTCGAATTTTTAAGATTTTCGAATTTACGCATATTTTGCGGGTATTTGTCGGATTTTGGAGTGTTCATGACTTTTGAACTAATTTTAGAATTTCTATGTGACGAATTTATGATGATTATTTATGAGCTTTCTATTTATCATTTTGGGATATGTTAGCCAATCAGATAATTTAGTTTTGCGAATAATGTTTTTTTTTGTTTGATTTGAGTACAGGGCTTTCGAGCAATATCGTTTCCGATTGAGTTTTCCTAGCTCGACGTTTTTCAATAACAAGCTCTCGTACGAGCAATGGTATATTGCTAATTTCGGGTGGAGCAGGATCTGGGGTTGGTATAGCCTTCCATGCAATATTCTGTACCAAAGTTGTAAAGTAGTGAACTGTTTCATCCAGATTATGCTTGGTTTTAATTCGAATAGCAAGATTAGTCGTCTGCTCTAGTTGAGCTTGAAAGTCGTCTCAATCCGTATATTTGGAGCAAAGTCTTAGAGGAGCATCCTTATGGATAATAGTTGTGCTCAGTGATCAGAAGATAGATCGAAAATGGGCTCTATCATGAGGTACGTAAGTGTAATACAGCAGACAACTGCAAAGCCGAGTAAGTCTGATAGTCTATTTTGGCCACTTGGCCAGTAAGTGGCCATTCCTGTAGAAAGATAGTCAAGGTTTCTGCGAATCTTGACGTTCCTGAGGTTTCGACCGTTAGGAGTGATTAATCTTGATCTCCATATTGTGTGTTTCGAGTTCTAGTCTAGTCTCCCCCAACCATAAATTTGTTGCCGAGGGATCGAAAGAAGTCTTCGTATTCTTCAGTGGTAGTGGAATACCTTGGTGTAATTATAAATGGACAAAGCTGAGTTTGCACTTTCATGCAGGCGCTGTGGGTTTTATCTGTTTGGTAAGATTGGAGCTTATAATGTGCAACTAAGTTTTTTATGATGACAGCAGCTCCGCCTTGAGCGGTGTTATTTGGGTGATTACCAAAGTATACAGAGTAGCGTGGTATTTTAATTGCGATTCTTGATGTTGAGTGGCAGATATCAATTTTTTCTGTAGGAATGTTATTATCTCCTGCACGTGGTTGGCAAGACCATTAGCGTTCTATAGTGCAATTCTTAATAATGAAACCATTTTCAAGCCAATTTATTGATGACCGAAGAGAGCAGATTAAGAATCATGCTAGTCTGGTTCATGAGCTGCGTAAACATTGTTTTAAACTCCACGAGGAAGTTTTAGATACCTGTTCATTGATGTTCAAATGTAGCTCGTCAGATGCGACATTGTGTCTCTCTGTAGCCACTTGCGAAAACGTTGTCTTGTTCCGTAGTAGACTTGCAGTTCCATTACTGGACATAATTATTTGATGTGGGAGTAGCGGGAAGTCTCTTGCATTTAAGTCGATGCGTTTTTGTTACTACTGTTTTGGTTACGCCTTTATATGGACCGTTTACAGTTTTTTGCATGTTTTTGTAAACTACACAGTCTGTATAGTTGGCCGGGTGGTTCCTGTCACAAAGGACACACCTGGCAGGTGTATTTGGCGTTTCTTTTTACAAAGGGTGGTGTTATGTCCTTCACTACATTTGACACATTGAAAAGGTTTGCTACAATATTTTTTTGTGTGTCCATATTGCTGACAACGGATTCATTGTGGTAGGATATTTTTCTTTCTAGGAGATTCAATCGAAACTTTTTGGTTTTCCAAATAATTAACATTGTATATTGTTTTACTATTTACTTTGGGCTCGAGATCTACCATGAACAATGGCAAAGGTTGTTTAGTTACTCTTTAGTGGAATGATGGACATTTGAATTAAAACTCTGTATTATCGATCATCTTTAAGTTGATATGTATGGAATACAATCGCTTCATCTTTGAGATGTGTAGGTAGCTTCCTATACGAATCTGATGTTAAAGTTAAAATGTTAATTTCCGTTTGGAATATAATTTCGTACCTGTTGAATGTACTTGTTTGATTGACTTTAGATGTGTCAGGGGCAGGTTCTGTATGGGTTTTTTTCTTTTTTTGATGGTTTGTCATTTGTGTTGATTTTCATTAGTAAGGTCATAGGAACTTTCGTGATCCATGTCCCTTGAATTTGTGTCAGAGTCCTCAATTATTTGCATATCTTCTCGATTAATGCTGTTTATAATGCTTATGATAATAAAGCTGCTTATCCTGGTGATGCGGGGTTGTTTGAGGGTGTATTAACCGAGGTGGGGAAAGTATGGGTTGCTTTTGGGGCGAATATTGAGTTTGTGAGTTAAATTGGGCTTGTTTGGTTTAGGAACTGGATTGTAGGTAAGCCCCGTGTTTATTGGAATATTTGGTTTATTTATTATTGTGGGTGTTCCAGGATGCGTGGAACCAATGCCGAATCCGATTGGAAGCATGATTTAAATTTACTACATATGTGACTAATAATATTATGGAACCTATGATTTTAAGTTAAGCGAAACTTAAGTTGGACCTCTGATTGCAGAAAGGTGATAATTAAGATTAGTCGTTCATACACCTCATATTTAAATATTGAAATTAAAGAGAAAATGTTTACCTATCTTTATACTGTTCCTTACACAAATTTAAAATCAATCAAAATTTTTAGCGTCTTTCCTAGTCAAAAAAAAAACGAACTGAATTATTTAATTAAATGTTTGCTTCACTATCTCACTATCTTTTGGTAAAAATTTGTTTTTCAGGCACTTTAACTCGTGTTTGATACAACAATCACAGCACTCGAAACAAAACACGTCTGTGCTCACGTGTAACGTTACTCTAAGTGATTTTTTAAAAATGACTTTATTATTCAGTAGGCCATCCTCGGAATGATTTATTTGAATTGTATTATTTTCACGAAACAGTGTATTAAATTTTAAATTTAATTGAAATGTTGGAAACGGTTTCCCTGTCCTTTAATGCATGCTCTAAATCGCCTTTGTATATTTATTCTGGCTCCTCGGAATATTTGAAGTCTTTGGCGTACTGTTTCATAAGAATTGGTAACGCGTTCCACTAACTTGTTTTAGTTGCCCTTCGAGTTAGAAACCGCAGGAATATAAGTCTGGTGATCGCAGTGACGCATCCGACCAACCTAATTGCCTTGAAAATAAGCAAGTGCCCAGAGGAACTTTTTAGCGGAATTAATCTGGCTTTAAGGAAGCGAAAACAATTTTTTAAAATCAGTGGTGTACATTTTTTGTTCGCTAAACACAAGGACTTGCCGGAAGGAACGCTACTGATGTCAATGCTTTAAAAAACAGTTTTGTGCATGTAAATGTGACCTTTAATAATATATTTGCATGTACCAAAACTCATCTCAATATCTCAACGAATTTTCGTTAAATGTAAACTAAACTATTAAAAGCGGAAGAGTTAAACACCCTGTATGATGCAAAAGGAGCATTTCCGATCCATGTTTATATAAACTTTTAAATTTGCCTTACTACATTCTGTATCACCTTGTATATTTATTAATCCGGCGTAATATAAGTGCGCGTCGATCAATAGTAATTTTTCTAATGAAACTTCTAATAAATCATCTTTGCTACAAATGAAAATTATTGTCAACAATACAGGGTGTACCAAAAGAGAGTAATACCAACACAACAGTTTTTTATGTGGCAAATAAAGCCTCTGTGGGTTCTATATTTATCCACAAATTTGTAGGATAGTCAAATACAATGTTGTTGAGTTATGAGTTTTTCTATAAAGCTGTGATCAAAAACATACTTTTTCAAACTGTTACATCTTTGCCACTGTTCGTTAATCTTAATGATAAATTTACACGTAATCTAGTATTGGCCCAGTTCATCCCCAACTATGTTTACGTTTGTATTATATCACATAGGGTATCCAAAATTTCTTCTTCTATTTTAGTTGCAATTCTTTAATGCAACACCCTGTATACTATTTTGCCTCTGGAGGGTTTAAAGTGTGCTCATTCAGAAAACTCTAGTTTGCCGTACCATTTCTAAACCTACTTCTAAGATATTAAGGTTTCTCCCAAAATTTACACAGAAAATGAGAAAAACCACAGGCGGCATGCACAAGAAATCGAAACAATTATTAGTCGTTAGCATAATGTTACTTCTTTTTGTGTAACAAGTTTCTATCATATTTATTTACATAATAATAAAATCATGCAGAATAAAATATTATTAAACGTAACAAATTAATTAACATAAACACAATAACTACTACATTAGATGTTCAAACACTTTGCCGTTTTGTTAAAGGGACATATTGAACCTGTCGGTTAAAGGTTTATTTATATTCGTAACATCAAACAAGCAATTGAATAAAATACTTTCCTTATTCTTTCCCACATTTTTGCTTGGGGGCCACATCCAGGGTACTCTTGACACCAATGCGGAAATGAGCAGGTGCCCCATCTACCTGGAATAACACCTTTCCCGATAATTATAGTGGTTTGTTTTCCAGCAGATCTTCGTCTAAAATTTTTGAAAAATGTTCCGATGGAGGTGACTGTTTTATCTACCATGCAAGCGAATGGCGTGACTAGTATGCTATGTTACCAAAAAGTGGGTCCTATTAGGTGGTCTCCAATTATTCCTCTCCATTCATTTCCACTCCTATGTATATTATTCCTGTTTACATGACCATTGTTATTCCAAAATCGTTTCTCTTCTCCAACTCGAGCAAGACCTAAATTACAGAAATGTATTTGTCTTTCAAGTGCTTGATATAGTTGCACGATATGAATGGACTCAACATTGCTTTCACAAAAGTTTGACCTAAGGTCAACAACGATACCGTTAAATTCATGCTCTTCGTTTAGCTTGATTATTTCATACTTCTCGTACTTACTGTGCCAATCGTGCCAAAACTCCTTATTAAAAAAGATAATACGAACAAGATATCACCAAATGTCACAGGATTAAACAATACTTGTGCCATGCCGCCTGTGATTTTTCGTTTCGGTGTAAATTTTCGGAGAAACCATATCTCAAAATTAGGTTGAAATAGATACTATAAACATGGTATTTTCTGAATTTAAGCGTTCCAATGACAATATAATATACCGGATGTTGCATTCAAGAAATTCAATTACAATAGAGGTGGACGTAGGTATGTTCGAAGAGAAATTTGGAACACCGTGTGTGATAGAATTTAAAAGTTTACGATGAACTAGCTCAACATTAGATTACACATATTTTTTTAGGAAAATGAACGAACAGTGGCAGATATATAACAGTTTGAAAAGAGTGTTTTTGGCTAAATTTTTATAGAAAATTTCATAACTCGGCAATACTGAATTTGACAATCTTACACATTTGCAGTTGATTATAGAACCTACAGCGACTCCATTTACCACATAAAAAACTAGCGTATTCCATTTAAGGAAAATATAATTTTTGGTACACTCTGTAATTTTGACAATAATGTTGAGTTGTAGCAAAGAAGACACATTATAAGTTTCATTAACAAAGTACAACAGTTTAGTAGTTCTTGAGCGACACGCGCTTATGGAATTATTCTGTATATTTTTATGTAAATTTACCTTTAGGGCAGTTAAAATTTGCGGATTACGCTTAATTTGCTAATATTTTTGTCAAAATTTACAAATAAAATCATAATCATGTCATAACAATTTAAAATTTAAATGTTTTCCAACCAAAGCGTTCAATATTTAACTTTTCTCATCAATCCATCCAAAAGTATTAAAAAATTTATTTGACTACATTATTTAAAGTCCGATGTCTTTCACATTCTATTGATGGTTATTTTATGTACCTTTCCTTGGTATATTATCAATTATTGCACTTACATGAGTCTACAAACATTAAGACTGTATTATTTTATATTAAACGTAATTGTTCAAGGTATACTTCAGCTGATTTATTGAAGGCGTTTCCATATTTTTTGTAAAAACTTTCCAACAGTATATATTTAAACAAATATCTCAGTAGGTTTAATAACAATCTGTCTCTAAGATGAGATCGCTAGCAAAACTACAAAACCTCTTTAAATTAACAATCCACCCGTTACGAGCCTTTGGTATATTTATTTTTACCAAAACATGAAAACGAGTGTGAATTACAAAACAACTGATGATTCTTTCTCTCATAATGGACTGATTTTTTTAAATTAACTTCCTTTTGATTTGTAAATAACGGGCACATGAAATAACGGCAGGACGGTCTCTTAACATAGCTTTATTTATATCATGTACAAAAACAGTTCGATATTGTATTGGCAAAATAAAAATGTATTTCATTTGATAAGAGTAGCGTTGAACTATTTTTTTGAAAAGAAATAGCAGCGATAATTTAAATGCGAAAGAAAAGAGCTTATATTTTGTTCTTGTTGATTTCTTCTATTTTAAACGGTCCTGTACATAAAATTTCCTAACCCGAAATATGGTCAATACTGAACGCTACGTTCAATCCTGATTAGTGTTATAAATACAGTTTAATTAGAATTCTGAAATTAATATGCAATTAATTCCTAACAACTTTCGTTACTATATGCATACTCAAAACGAAGAAATACAACGCACACTACATTAAATGGCTGTTTACTTCAGAATGCGCTTAGCTATGGGCACTAGCGGTTCAAACATACACTACATACAGGATGGTTTTTAATCAATGTAGGTATAATAATTTTAACCGTAAATACCTCCAAAGATTATTACTACCAAAAAATAAATTAAAATAAAATATATTGTAAATAAAAAACCAAAAAATCAAAATAATAGCAAGGTAGAAAAAACAACTTTCTAAACTGAGCTATATCGTTTGCATCGAGGGAAATGAAAAAGAGAGGCATATCAGTGTTATGTCACAACACGAATTTCGTTACTAACTCAAGCCAATAATAAATGTATGATATATATATATATATATATATATATATATATATATATATATATATATATATATATATATATATATATATATATATATATATATATATATATTTTTGACGACAAACCTGCTTCATGCTGCTAGTTAATAGAAATAGCTTATCTGTTACTACATAAAGCAGCTTAATGTTTGGCGCACGTAATTGTCAAAATAACGCTAAAATAGTAAAAATAAAAAACACGTTCCGCTAGAACGCATGATTGAATTTAAAATAAAAGGTAATAATATTTGCTATACCCGTTTCTAAAACAATTAAAACATCAACATATATATATATATATATATATATATATATATATATGTATGTTGTACGTACGTATGTATGTATCTTTGTATCGTAAGATTATTTTGACGCATTGGTTATGTATAGTCTTATGTTGACGTATGGAACGTATTTTGGACGTAAATGAAGCAAGTTTGCACGAGAAATTTTTTCGTTATGCAGAATATAAGTTAGTGTAATTACTACGCGACTGGAATTTTAATAAAGCGTTATGTGCCATATAAAAGAGTATTTGAATGTTGTATGAAGACTGTCATGGTGAAAGCATTAAATTTTCTAAAAAATAATGTTTTGGTAGAAGTATTGAAGCATGCGATCTAACAAAGAACTCTTAAGTAACCCTTTAAGAAATAAAATAAGAGTGTGTTGAATAAGTTAAACGATAGTGGACATTGTTGTCATTAATCGTAGTTACTTGTGCGATCGTTAACAGTGCGAAATTGATTATATAAATAAAGACATTCAAAAATTTGAGTATTAAAGTGGAAGTATATATTATTTCCCGTGACAAATATTTAAGTTGAAGGCCATATAGCATATCAATCTGCACCATTCGTGTATACGCTTATCGGACAGTTAGGGTTAGCGAATGGTGCGACGGCCAAGTTACCTAGATATTACGGCCGTCTTTTGTTCTTTGTGGTAGGTGTGGGTGCATATTAAAGGATTACTTGAAGTAAACCACCTTCAATGGACATCACTTTCTACAGGACAACGGACTGCGTAGTTTAATTGTAAGAATACTTTTAGGTTTTTAATGAACAGAAGTGTGATTATCTTTAGAGATATTATTGTTTATGTAGTTAAATTTCATTCGAGTATAAAGATAATCATACAACTGATTTTATGTGCTTAGATTATAAGGTTTAGGGACTGTAATATGCAAGAATTAGCCTTTTGTGGTGCTCCTCGAAGCAATATTTGTATATACATTCTTGCAAATTGGTGAATATGTATCCATTAATTAACGTACTTTTGTTTATTTGTTAAAATTGTGATACAATTTCATTGCTATCTTGTATAAAAGTACATAACGGGTTACACCTTTTGAAATTAATCAAACTTTGGATATTTTGTACCTAATGATTGATCTGAAATTGCTTATTTTGACAGACCGATTATAAAATTTAGTCAGTAAATACAGAACACCGATAAGATATTTTATTAAGCAGAAGCTTCAGATTTGAATTATTACAGTTCATTCATGTTGGTGAATGCTTAAATACAATTTTACAGAATGGAACATTTTATTATGAAAGAGCACTGATCGTTAGGTTTTTAATTTTTTCCGAAACGAAATAACATTGTGGTGATTTAACAATTAATAAACCGACTTATTATTTCTTTAAATTGGGTAATATCTATTTAGTTCAGAATTTTATGACAGTTATAAAGAACAATTGATATGTACACGAGGGCTACTTAGAAAGTAACGAGATAAAGTTTTTTTATTTTGAGTTTTCGTATATATAGGGTGTGATCAACAAGTTTACGACTATCGGTATACTTCATAATTTTACTAAGCTTTGGTTGAATTGATTTTTAAGGGTAATTAAACTTGAGTTGTGCATGATTTTATTGAGTCAGCTACAATCCTATCTTTCACAGTCCGGTTATTTAACACCCCGCCTAAAACCATTTGTTTTAGAAAAATTTAAGATTGTGGTGTCGCCTAGAGACAATTTTTCCTGAATTGAGTGGTGATAGTTGTGAATTTATGGTACCTGTAAGGTGTTTGAAACTACCTTTCAATCATTTTATTCCTTATATCGATCCTGTCCATTTGCACTGTAGCTGGCTTGGCAACCCGTTTACTTCGGTAGGCCTGCACGACGCCTAGTGTGGTTTAACAGTGTAACAGTATATATGTATGTATTTATGCATGTACGCAAAAATGCTTATTTGTACGAACATATATTTTAAAATTAGTTTTCGGGGATACTGTTGATTTTTAAAATTCTTCTTCAACGAAAACATTCAATATTTAACATTTTTTGACAAGTTTTTCAAACACCATTTATGATGTAACTTTGCATCTACATGTAAACTTTAAGATGATATTTAAAAAATAATCAAGCAAAACGAATTCCACGCTGAGGTGTACGCAAATTAAAATAAAAGATATTATGCGATACCCGTCATTAATTAAATAACACCGACCGTGACGGTTAAGCACCGCCTACATTGTGCTACAACATTTTTTATCCCAGACCTTAAAAACTCTAAACCTTCCGATTAAACACAACTACCGTCCTTTTAATGACCTCCTTCCTTTAACTGCTTCCCCTACCTTACTACGTTACACTCGGACATACCTCAATCCCTTACGTGAATTGTCATGTAGTTTATAATATCCTTATCAAAAAGATGCTAGATTTAAATACTTTGCCTGCGGTCTACAAAGTAATGCGTATTGTCTCGACGGCAACCAACTCCCAATCTCCAGTTCTACTCATCATAATCTCTATATCCCATCTTGATTTCCTATTTGCACTGGGCGACTTTTTATTCGAGAGGGATTACCTCTAAGAACTACCACAACTTCCTACGCCTCTTCTCGAGTATAGTAAGACCTGTGAGCAGGTTGGACATACCGCTATGGAGTGTGAAACCCGTGCTAGCCATTGTTTCAACAGTCATGAAAGCCACAGGTCTACATCCTGTACATCCTCTGCTCAGCCACAGTGTCCTTCCTTAACTTTTCCAATGCCTAAAGGTTCTCAGTTTCTCATCAAGGGTAGAAATACAAAACCCCATCCCACCATTGGCAATATATAAGTCAAAACGCCAGTCAACAAAGCATTTACAACCTCTCACTTTTATAGGAGCGTTCTACTGCTATCCAGTCAGGCAAACACTGATTCCTCTCCACCGTGTTTCAATTATCTCCGCACCCACAGCCTCTCATGTTGCTGTAACTGTGCACCTTTTTACTCTTATTACTTCCACCTCGTATTACATCCCACCGGGTCCCATTATCCTTTCAGACGGTCTTATGAATTACGTATCTGGTCTATTAGACTCAGTCACATTTAGTAACCCTAACACAGCCATGGTGACGGAATCAACGTTTATCGTCATTACTATAGTTACTGCTTCATGTGAATCTCTCGCCAACACCAAAACTTAAACGTCGGTGCTTCAATGATAGATTACGTCTCCGGTTCAGATTCCATTTCCCACTATTTATCGAGAATGGTTTATAGACACAGCGATCAATGAAGTTTCCAACATGGACGGGAATGTGTTCTTGGAATACATCTCCAACCACATTCCTACAGCTGACCTTCTAAATACCTAAGATCTCAAGAGAGCCAGCAAAGACTTTTAAGTGGATTATGTGAAATAAGATAATTAAAAAGTTACAGTATTTGCTAAAATGATAAATCATTTTATAGATCTCTTAACTGAGGTAATGTAATACATGCTTATGTTACCAGCTTCTGTTAAGTATTCCTGTAGCCTATTTCTATTATGTAATATGAATCAATGACCAACCATTGAAAAACATGGATATGGCTTTTAAGGATTCAATCGCCTTAACGCCTTAATCAGGTGCTAGGTCAACAAACACACCATGTCTAATTTACTCGATTGTCATCTAAAATCCATCTTCAAATCCCCAAACTATCTTCAGTTCGAAATTCTGACCATACCTAAAATATACTCTGTACAACGAGAGTCGTTTCTAATCATATTCCGCACCTAGTATTTCCTCCTCCTACAAACCTACCTTTCTTTTAAGCTGCCAAATCACAATAATCGTACCGCAAGGTTCTGCCTTAGTCACTATTCTATACACTATTATTGCTTGTGAAATCTCAACACTTACACAACCCAGATATTTTCTTGCGCAGTTTGCATTTTTCTAACTGTGCAACCGGTGATGAGTCTCCGACAATCTGACAAAACACAAGCAATCCTTTCTGATAACCGTTAACCAATTACCAAATCTGAATGATCGTAACATCTCGCTCTGCCTCAACAATGAGGAACTTATAATCAAACCGGAAGCTTCATACTTCGGAATCTGTTCCTCAAAAAGCCTAAACTGGCCTCCAACGTACAAAGAACACGTAACAGGATACCGTACTAAGTGGCCTAAGTTGCCACCCTTATACACACATACCAAACCTTGTAACACACAGACGTCTATACATACGTAAAAAACCCAAAACGCAAGTTCACACATCCCCATCAATTCTAGAGTTTCTTACCAACTTTCCCGAGGAGACAAAAGATTCCCTATGCATTCTGTTTCTCTCCGTGTATTTTATGACCACCAATGAAAAAGATACGGAAAACAAGTGAAATAATCACACATAAATACGCACCGCACTACTTTTCATTAAAAAACCATGTACACATTGATACTCACTAATCTACACTACACGCAATAGAAACCTGACTTTATTCTGCACTAAAAAATTGTAAAACTCGTAATTGTAATAAATACAATACACTAATTTAAATTATCCTCTATAGTGGAAGCTCTAAATGGGGTTGTAACGAGCAGGAGTGTATAGATACCCAAAGTTTTAAGTATTTCTACACATCTGAATACTACCGCAAATAGATCGCTACACCAACAATACAATATAAATATTGGCATAATTTGGTATAAACATTTTGGTATAAATTTGTAAAATTTCACTATTGCATGTATAGGTCTGCCAACCTAACATTCAAAACTTCTTCAGTTAACATAGTTCACTGTTTTTTATCCCGGTTACCATCTTGGGACATCTCGACTTTGAGAGATTTTGATGTTCATAGTTGGCTTCAATGTTCATCTACTACTAATCATGCTGATCATAATGCAAAACCATTTGCGATCTTACCCAAATGATTTCTGAATTCACAGAATTTCCTGAAAACCCTAACCATACGCCACATGTTCTAGGCCGCTTTCTTACATCAAGTCTCTAGTGTTAGAATAAACCGGTGAAGAAGTTGTCACTTTAGATATTTCAAAAGCATTTGACCAGGTTTGGGGTATTTATTTGTCAGGCCCACTTCGTTCGGGTTAAAAGATATGTCGTAGTTAATGGCTTACGTCTAAAAGAAGTTGGCAATACGGCGTCCGTGCCACAGGGATAGGGATCAGTAGTAGCTCCAATTCTTTTTACCCTCGAACTAACGTATGTATCTATAAAAGGTTTTGCAAGCAACACTTTTTTCACTAATGTTAAATCGACTTATTACCTTATTTTACGTTTCACAAAATTTCTCCTGTTTGTGTGTGTATGGGTACGTGCGTGCGTGCGCGTGTGTGTGATGTATGTTAGTACCACGATAACTTCAAAACAATAAAACGTAGTACTTGAAATATCGTATTTAGGATTTATTTATTTCTGTTTGATTATGTTGGCTGTCGCTGAGAGGGGAGGGTTTACTATGAGGAGTTTTTGTTTATCAAGTATTTCTTCAGCTGCACATATCTAAGATATAAAAATACCGACATATAGAGTTTGAACGCATCGATGAATTATGTTGTGTGGATTTTATGACGACGCGTAATTTAGCGGCAAAAAATTCTAAGGTAGAAGATCTAATAAACCAATACATATATATATATATATATATATATATATATATATATATATATATATATATATATATTCCACTTTTCGTGATAATTCTTTTAAGTTTGCTTATTTGGGGTGTAATATGTAATTACAGTAACCAAAGTGAGCGTTCTACTTAATAGTGGTCGGTTATAATTCAGTATAATAAGAAGCGTATTGACTAGTAGAAATTCGGTGTAATATAACAACTTGAAATTTTATAACTCGGTATGTCACAACGCGAAAAAAAATATTCGTTGACATAAGTTAAAAAATAATGCCGTTGTACGCTTTGTAAAAAGGATTAGATTAAAAATGTAATTTACACTAATCGTGTTTAATTGTTTTAATTGTATAGAAATATTGTACTTGAATCACATTTGACGGTTCTGATGTGGTACGTATTTTATGTATTTAACGTAATAAAATTATTTTAAGTAGATATAATAATAATTTTGCTTTAGTTTAAATGGAATTATTTACACTGGGATATATCCAACAATTAACATTAGGTAGGGTTTAATACCTCTGGTCCTTAGGATATTAATTGTTTGTCCAAATTTCTAAAGCGTAACGGTCAGTTTCAAAATGTGGAGTAATAACTGAATCTTAAGTTACAAGTTAAATCACCTTTTCATTTTTATGTAATGTTATCGAATTCTAATCCGTGATTCCACTACCAACTCATTTAATAGGTTAACAATGTTCTCAAATACGAACTTCCTCTATTTAAAGATTTTAGTAAAAATCTTTAGCCCTAAAGGACTAAGCAAGTTAAAAAATAAAATCAATACAGTGCCGTAAAAAAATCTAGATACGTTTCAAAAAAATGATTGAAGATTGAAACTGTGCCAATAATGGGCATTTACGTACTCGCAATTCTAGACTTCCATTAATTGATGTAACGTTTACATACTAATGTTCAATAAAAACTGTACAAAATAATTAATATATGATTTTGTAACTACAGCTTCTTAGTTATCTAGTAACGCGCTACCATCATTAGGCCCTGTCTAAGACAAATTTAGCGCAGATTAAAAAAAAGCCACATACAGCTTTAAAAAATATAGTCTCAATATTTTTTCTTATTTCTCGTGAAGGACTATGTACAGGCTGTCCAAAATTCGAGAGCAAGCATGGGGATCTCGCTTATTATAAGAGATAGGATAGAGGTTTAAATTCGGCACTTTTGCTAAATTCGATGCCGAGTAATAATCTGAAAACAAAATTGAGGTAACTCGAATGGATTTGGTTTTATGCTCAAAAAACTAAAAATTTCGATTTTCGTTTTTCGCGTTTGGCCACCTTATTATTAGGAATTTTCAATATTCGATTAAACATTATTAAGGCACCTTTTTACGTACAATACTAATACGGTATTAAGAATATTATGTGACGTTTCGTTTATTCTGAACCATCATCAGGTTTATTTTTTCTTATGGGGTTAAGATATATTTTTATGTCGTTAGATGGAGAATGTTATGCTGATTTTAGCAATATATAACACTTTATGGTTTGATCGACTGCGAACTAAAATAATGAGAAAAATACGAAAACAAGATTCCTCCTTCTTGGATCCAGCAAGGAATAATTACAGTAGTTCTACTTATTTAATTTGTTAAACTCGTTAGAACATCCAAAAAATATAAAAACAGTTAAACAATTTAAAAAAACATTAACAAACAACTCAAACAAGTAGGTCTATGTAACACGGTCATAATAGCGACAACGCAAATTTATCGATAGGTAACAACAAAATAATTACACAGAAACAAACAAAATTATTATAATAAATGTTCGAACAAGTTTCCTCCTTCTTGAATACAGTAACGAATTCTTCTTCTACAATTGTTTACGCTTCTTTGAATGGTTCACCTGGGAATTTGACGAAGTTCATTATCAACCCTATTCTGGAGTTCTTCTATATTTTGCGGTGGCGTCTTATAAATCATATTTTTAAATATCCCCAGAGGAAGTAATCTAAAGGGGTTAAATCTGGACTTTTGCTGGCCACCTAAGTGGTCCCCTATTTCCCATCCATTTATCAGGAAATTCGCCGTTAAGATATTCACTTATTATCGCAGCATTATGAGGAGGGCCCGTCCATTTGCCACCAGAGAGTCCATCTTTCGTTTAGCGGAACATCATCCAAAAGGTCTGATATTTCGTGTGTTAGAAATGCGAGGTAGCGTTGAGACGTTAGGATACCTTCGTAAATAATTGGCCCAAGGACCCTATCCTTCCAGATTCAACCCACATTAAAGGACCGGCGGCCTTGTCCTCGCATTTGCCTGTTAATTGTGGATTTTGAACGGACCAGTAGTGCTCGTTATTACGATTAAACATTCCATTAGTGGAAAAATTGCACTCATCCGTCCAAATTATTTGATTGAGAAAGTTGCGATTTTCCAGCATTTTGGTATTAAGTTGGTTACAAAATCCAACCGTCTCATATCGTCCCCAGGCCGAAGAGTTTGACTAACGTGTAACTTAAATTATTTATAACGGTGTTGCTTTAACACTCGCAAACTGTCGTTTTGGCACTTCAATAGTTTGCTCTATTTCTCTGGTAGATGTTGAAGGATTTTCTTGAACCTAAGATGGATAACGTAAAGTCATAACTCTCCAAAAAATGTCTGCTGAAATTAGCAGTGAAGTGAGTGGAAATTCTTATAATTAATATAATACTGACAAATAGTACCTGATGTAATATTTCTTCTTCGGCATCTCTGTTTAGTCTGCTACCATATGCATTTCGAGGTTTCTGAAAACATCCAAATTCTCGCAAATTTTGGTCTAATTTTAAAAAATATCTCTGGTTTGGTTGCTGCCTCTCCGGATATTCCTCTAAATATCTTTGTTCTGCTCTGACACTATTTCTATTGCAGCTATAAAATATCCTTGTCATGTCTCGTTTTTCTGAATTTGAAAACATTCTAAAGAAACTTGCAAATTTTAAAGCACTAACACGAAGGATCTTGCAGTTATTACCCTTTTTACAATTAGAAAATGACACGATAAAAGCCTGAGTTTTGTTTGATTCATGGGTATCGTGATAATGTAATATTTAGTTTTTAATTTAAGAGTATTTTAGTTCGCAGTCGATCAAACCATGAAGTGTTATATATTGCTAAAATCAGCATAACAATCTCCATCCAACGACATAAAAATATATCTTAACCCCCATAAGGAAAAATAAACCTGATGATGGTTCAGAATAAACGAAACGTCACATAATATTTTTAATACCGTATTAGTATCGTGCGTAAAAAGTTGCCTTAATAATGTTTAATCGAATTTTGAAAATTCCTAATAATAAGGTAGCCAGACGCGAAAAACAAAAATCGAAATTTTTAGTTTTTTGAGCATAAAACCAAATCCATTCGAGTTAGCTCAAATTTCTCTTCAGATTATTACTCGGCATCGAATTTAGCAAAGGTGCCGAATTTAAACCTATATCCTATCTCGTATAATAAGCGAGATGCCCATGCTTGCCCTTGAATTTGGGACAGCCTGTACAAACAGTTCATAGAAGTAAAATCTATCTTCGAGTGGCGCAGGGTTTTTCTTTCTTACAGAATGACGTATTGTTTTCTATATGTAAAGATTGGGCGTTTAAAGTGTTTAGAACTAAGCTATTCTTCTAGCAAATAGAACTAAAATACAATAACACATTTTCTAGAAAATGTCTACTTTTAAACTATCGGAAATAGTTGCAAAGTTTATATGTCTTTGTTAACAGAAATCCTATTTAAGTAATAAAAAATAATAAGCCATAAAAAAATAAAGTAAAAGTCATCGTTCGGTCTCGCTAATGTTATGGATGTTTTTGTTTATCTTGTCTTTTCTGACTAATGAACTTAATAAAGTTTATACATAGTACACAAATAAAAAAGCATGAACTACGGGCATGTTTCTTTTTAATTTTAATATTCATATTCATTTCTAGACGCCCTATTAAAATATCCTTTCCGAGGCTCAGTAAGCTCTTTAAGTTGCTATTTTTAGAATTACTAAATACAACTCACTTTACTTATTTTTTTAAATCTTCTATGTAAAGCTGTGTATATTCTTAACATAGTTTCATGATAAGTAAGATTAAAGCAATCTTTTCAATTTTTAAATTTCAATTATGTTCTAATATTGTAAAAAGGTCGTTTCGGGTTAAATTTTGATAACTTCCCAACAAAACCTCTTAATACTGTGAAGGATGCTTGGAAAAATGATTAAGATTTCGGGAATGCTTAATTTTGGGGTACAATAAGAACGATTTTGTTCACACTATTCAAGCTAGCGATACTTCTTGATCTGCTTAAATTTAAATTATATTTGTGAATTTTGGATATTTCAATTGCGTGATTACCTTTGCCCTTCCAGTAAAGTGTGTATACGTTTATACGCGTTTCAACTAAGTAAAATTGTTTCAACCAATCTTTAACTGGCCTTCTAATTGCGAATGTGTTGCTCGTAAATTGAAAAACAACCCCTAGACCATACTGATTTGATTTACTTAATAAGGAGAAGAAGAGGTTTATCAATTCAAAGCAATTTCATAAAAATGTGCGTTAATTGGAAATAAAAACATTTTCTTTACATATCCGTTAAGAGTGTTCTAGATCAGATCAATAAATAGCGATGTCAAATAAAAGGCAAAGTTATCGATTATAAAATATCTGGTAGGGAAACACTACCTTCCAACCCATCAAGTGGAAATTAAAGGAAATGATGTAATTTTTACCTTCCAACCTACATATATATGTTGAAGGTTATGCAATTATAATTTTTTCACTATTGCTAAATCGACGTATTACCTTATCTTACGACGTTTGACAAAGTGTCGCCAAGATTGGCAATAATGTGCGGTTGTGTGTGCGTGTGCGTGTGTGTGTACGTCTGCGTGTGCATGTGCGTGTGCGTGTGCGTGTGCGTGTGCGTGTGCGCGTGCGCGTGCGTGTGCGTGTGCGTGTGCGTGTGCGTGTGCGTGTGCGTGTGCGTGTGCGTGTGCGTGAGCGTGGACGTGTGTATGTGTATGAATGTATGTTAGTATCCCCGATAAATCCATAACTATAAGACGTAAGTTCTTAAAATTTCGTATTTAAGTTTAATTTTATTTTTATTGGAACTATTTAGATTTTTGTAGAAATTCAGTGGCTGAGAGGGGGTTTATTACGGACAGTTTTGGTTTTTATCAAATATATCTAAAACAACTGTATATTTCAAATACACAAAAATACCGAAATATAGATCTTAACCTTCTGTATTATAAGTGTTTTGTAACTGTGGTTTCATATTAGTTGAGTTGACAGGTCTATTTCCATAGTTTTTGCTTTTATAATGACGTTTCGGAAGCGGACTCTGGTTCCGTTATCTGGCTCAGCCAGAGATGCAAGTAATATGATTTTTCCACAGCACTTGACTACTCTCATTTTCGAACATGGTATCTTTTCACTTACATTTACTGCTGAGCCACTGAGTAATCCTGTACATATATATATATATATATATATATATATATATATATATATATATATATATATATATACACACACATTAGATCCGGTGGATTGGAGGAGGAGGTAGAGTTCTCTGTCCTCCGTGGTCAGCAGACCTAAATCCTCTTGATTACTATCTTTGGAGACATGAAAAGTCTAATGTATTCAAATAAACCACAAACCGGAGATGAGCTAATTCAAAATATTATAGCTGCAGCTACATCCATACCAGACGACCCAGGTACTCTTCAGAGAGCTACGTCTTCAATTATTAGAAGCGAATAATGTGTTGTGGGACGACGGGGGTGGGGGGGCATTTTGAACAAAACTTTAATTACATTTGTATTAGTAATACAACAATTCTTAATTAATAGAACATTACACTACTTTACTTAACAATCTGTTTACTTTATTGGTTAAATGTAAATATTGAGTTTAAGTCACGGTACACTATATATACATATATATATATATATATATATATATATATATATATATATATATATATATATATATATATATATATATATAGTACCACTGTACTCTGTTGAGCCCAATATGTTATCAGGTCGCTATGAATCCCGAGGGATGGGTTGCTTAAACAACTCGTTTTTGATACAAAGTATACACTATTAGTTACTGGTGAGTCCCGACAACGTTGCCGCTGAAAAAGCAAACTGTAGCCAGGCATCAAAAACCAACTATATAGTATGACATTCACGAAAATGGCTAACATTGACATAATAAATTTGAGAGCTTTAAACGTTTGTAAAATTAAAATAATAATTCTCTGGTTCTAACAGCAATTAAAAATCAAAATCGATTATTTTAATTTAATATTTTAAAATATTTATTAGTATTTCTAACAATAATAAACTTATCCATGATTGCTCTATATTTGAAACAATACACTTACTGGATGCTTGTTCGTTATGTTATAAGCAATTTTCTTAAAGAACTATAAATAAATCCTTAGCTTAGTTCTTGTTATAAGTACAGAGTATTTGCAATTAACACTTGGTTTCAACACAAAGGTTCCATTCATTTTTTTAACTTAAACCCATTATCCATTGTAATAAATAAAATGCATTGTCATTACCGTAAAGTTTTTAAATGGTGTATGATTTAGTCGTTAAAATTAAAAAGTATTAAATGTTGCACGTGCTATGCTATTTTTTTGTGATGTCAGTATTTGTAGGGATAAAATACAAGGTCGGTTTGGTTAGCAATGATATCCAATATTATCTGATCTACTACGAGTGGAGACTTCATATTCGACAAATAGATGCATGGGTGCTTGTATATTCCAACCCATTTCAATTCTCAAGAACTTTTTCAAAACCATGACTGTACTCAAATGTTTATAGAAATTTAAAAATATAATTAGAGTATACCAAGAAATTGTTAAAAACTGTGAATTTACAAGTATTCGTTGTCAGGTTGCGATGACGCACCCTGTATGTAGGATGTTATAATGACGTGTATTACGTGTTTTGAGTGCAGTGTATTGAGTTTGAACGAAAAAAATTTTTTTTGTGTATGTATAATGTATGTGGATGTTACGCCACTGGAAATTTAGGAGAAATATAATTCAGTATGTAGATACGTGTATTTGAATATTATAGAGACTTTAGTGTTGGAATAATTAGATTCTGATGAATGTAAATGTGAAGAGAAATTTGTCGATGGGACGATAATGCTTACCACTGTATCGCTACTGTTTTGCTGCTGTTAGAAATGGAATGTTTGAAGATAAGATGAGTAATCTTGGTCGAAAATGTGAAGAATAAGTGTAGAATGTTTTAGAAAATATGTAGAGAAAGATTTGGTATGTTTAAGTGTTAATTTCGAAGTTTTGTAATGTTGTGCAATTGTTTTGAGAATAAATGTATGTATATGCAATTTGAGACCTTAGACGGTGCTTATTTTTGCAAATGTTGCGGAAGCAGATTGAGCGTAAGTTGGAGATAAATGTTAAAGTTGTGTAATGGTCCAGAGTGGCTACTGAATGAATGTGGTGACGAAAAATGATTTCTTCATGAAGTAATTGTAAAATTTGTAAGTAAGAACAAATATGGCGATGTATTGTAATTACACGCGTGCTTGTATAGAGGTAGCATCTGTTGGAACTATGACATTTTGAATGAATACTATTGGAGAATATAACGCGGAAGGAAGACATGTTTAAAGATGGATGACTGAAGTTATAAATAGGAAAGTCAGAGATTGACGAGTCAGTTAAGCTTTTTCGTTTTGGCTGTGGCCTGTGGTGAAGGTTGGCGGAAGACGCGCGAGTTTTGTGATAGAATGGGATGATGTTGGAGTATATTTGTGAATTTTAATGAGGCAGTAATTGTTTAAACAACTGCGTAACCGAACCGGATAAATCGTAAAAGACATTCATAAATAAAACGATAATAAAATTGAGATTGAAGATAAAATTAGTTGTTTATTTTCAAGAAATAAAAAGTGCGTAACAGATTTATAAAAGATAACAGTTGTTATGTTAAAGTGTTAAGTGCAGCGCGTGTTCTTGTAACGAGATTCAGATAAAAGTATTTATGAGACCACCTGTTAAGTGAACGAAGTGTTCATTGTATATTAAGCCAATGTTTAAGTAACGTTATATGACATTGAAAGTTTATTTATATAAGGGACTAAATTGGTGTAAAGTTGCTAGAATTATTTTTAAGAGGCAACCAAAGGTTTACCGTTATTACATGTTTGTGGAGTAATAACCTTGCATAGTGAACTAATCGCGAGTGCACAGAGGAATAAGTTTTGTTGAGCCTTTGTAATGTGCTTCAGGCAATTTAAGGATACAAATGGACTACACATAATTGATTTACGGAAGAAAGAAAAAAAAAGAAGAAAAAAATCAAGGATTAATGGACGATTTTAAGTAAGGTTTATATTTAAGTACTTTGAAAATTTATTAAAGCACGATTATCTCTTTGGTTTAGTTCATTAGCGTAATGTGATTAAATATTTATTAGCTTAGAAACGAAAGGATAATCGTACTCGAATTATGTTGTTTTGGGTTGTTTAGTATTAAGAATTTTACAGAAATTGGTAGTGACGTGTGGTTTTGATTTTCAACCACGCTGTAGTGGTATATGTAAATATATTTGTGTTTGTTCCTTGTCATTTGTTTATTATTTTATACAGGACAATATATGTATTTACCGTTGATTGTTATTTTGTTGTTTATTTAATCAGGTATGAAACACAGATGTAACATTTACTTAATTGGTGATCTTGTTTGGACAATTTTAAAAGTAAGCTTTGCATATTTTAATTTTTCAGATTTAAGGAACAACCTGAAAGTTCATATTTGCCAGGTTGATTGCAAAATTTTCATGTTTATTTCATTAGTGCAATGCACAATTAACGGATCAGCGTTGTCTTAAAAATGTCATTAAGTATAACAAGAGTTTTGAGAAATTATACAGTTACGGATGTCTATTACGATTCAGAGACATTATTTTGAAGTAACATTTATTAAAAGACATAGATCTTCTTTTATTTAGGAATTTTCAAAATTAATTACCGAATATTGGGTGAAGAAATATTTTATTCAGTAATAAGTAGAAATTTAACGTTATACATATACGAGGATACGCAGAAAATATTCAGTTACCGTATTATAATTTTGTTTTGGAAGTGTTGGTATACGAGGTGTATTCAAAAGTTTTAATAACCTGGGTAGTACTAAATTTATTTGAGTTTGAGTTGAATTGTTTTGGACGAGTGTTTGTTTTAGAACTTTCGTATATGAGTTTATTGAGTAAGCACAATCCTACTTTCCACAATCAGGTAGGGTTAATTAACATCCAGCTTAAGACAATTATATTAGCAAAGTTTCGATTGTGGTGGCGCCTAGAGACATATTTTACCGGACTGAGCTATTTGAATGTAGGTGTAAGGTGTTTGAGCATATTAATCATACATTTTACTTATTATTTCGACACGCCCATCTCCTGTTAGCTGGCTTGGCAACCCGCTTACATTAGTGAGCATGCACGACGCCTAGTGCGGTTTGGACGTGTAACATCGTGTAGAACCGTAACAAAAAAATTTTATACACAAACATACAAATCCCACTTTAGACATTATGGCGAGAAAATGCTTCACAATTAAATTAAAGGGGCGATTTTTAGACACTGATGATTGGTAAATGTTTATGTTTAAGCTGTAATACTATTTAATGTCATTTTAGATAAACTCTGAGGTAATAATACAAGGCCAAGCTGTTGACGAAACCACGGATAACATTAATTGTAAATGTAGCGTTGAAATTAGTGCAAATACTTTTAAATTTGTAATCTTCAACAACAAAAATAGTAATTTGGAGTAGATAGTTTTACATGTTATACCTACACAGGTGTTACAACTATACATAATGTTCGTGAATAAGAGATTTTTTATTAAAATTAAGCCAACAAAAACCACTTACATTTTGTCTTGATTATTACAGCTAATTGAACATAAATCACACATTATTTTAACCTAAAAGCAAAACAAAATTATTGCGTACATACAACATTAGTAATTCACGCAAAATATTATTTTAAGGTGGTAGGCATGTATATCTCATACCAGCCGGGGAGGTACCACCACCTTTACCATGGGCTCCTTAATACTGGGTCTCCGATTTTCTGACCTCGGTAAAGGCTGCCGGTTACCGTTTCCTTCATCCTTAATCTATTCTTATCCATATTCTTCCTTCTCGCCCTCGCTGCCTTCCTATCGGATTAAAAGTCCCAAATTAAAAATAAGATGGCTGTGGTTTCTAGGGTAATAAATTCCGGACGTAAAATCCTACCCCATTCGGATGTCCGGGAGGGCAGGGCCAAGCGACCACGGTCATGGAAAGTATCAACTTTCTAATTCACTACTGCAACATCCGCGGTATCAGGTTTAATCTTAATGCTATTCACCAACATCTCGAACAATTACAACCTGAAATTTTGTTTCTATCTGAAACACAAGTCTCCTCTAAAGCTCCGAGTCACCCGACTTGCAATTTCCTCAATACCACCTTCACTCTAACTTTCGATATAAAGGAGGCGTATGTGCCTACATCAAGGACAGAATTGTTTCTTCCTTAGAAAATAAAAATTTTGACGTGATTTGGTTTAAACATTCTGGTCCTAGTTTTGTGAAATTCTACTGTTACAGGTCTCCTAATGACAGTAACTTTCAAGACTTCTTCGATTACCTTAGTATGAAAGTTGACTATCTCCTGTCTCAGTTTCCATCTTGCGATATCTCAATTGTAGGCGATTTCAATGTTCATAACTCTAATTGGCTTCAGTTTTCATCTACTACAAATCCTGCTGGTCATAGTGCAGAAACGTTTGCTATTTCATGTGATCTCACCCAAATGATTTCTGAACCCACAAGAATCCCTGATAATCCTAACCATACTTCTCATCTTCTAGATCTCTTTATTACATCAAACCCTCTTGTTTATAAAACTTCCGTTCTTTCGCCTTTAGGTCTTTCCGACCATTGTCTAGTAGAAATCATTTCTACTGTACCTAATTCCACTGTTGTTCGCAAAACCAATAGAACCTTGTGGTGTTTTAAGTCAGCTCGATGCAGTAATTTACGGGATTTCTTTGCAACCTTTCCATGGCGTGAATATTGTTTTAAGTCGTCTTCTTCTTCGGACATCGCTCTTTCAGTGTCTGAAGTCATCCTCATGGGAATGGAGTTATACATTCCCAAAAAACAGTACCGTATAGGTCATCCACGTTCCCAACTCTGGTTCAATAAGGCTTGTGCTGGTGCAATATCTTTAAAAAATAAATATTACATTAAATGGAAATCTAATAAATCGATCGACAGTCGTGTAGAATACGTTGGTGCTAGAAATATCTGCAAAAGTGTCATCACTAAAACTAAAAAGCTGTTCGAACAACGAAACTGCAATGAACTAGCTACATTTCCTTTGGGCAGTCATAAATTTTGGTCTTTAGCTAAAGCCATTAGTAAAAACTTTGAAATATCTTCATTTCCCCCTCTGACATCTACTGACGGATCGGTAGTTGCTGATTCTGTAGACAAAGGTAATGTTTTTGTGGATTTATTTGCATCAAACACGTGTCTCAATAATTCTGGAAAAGATGTGCACCTAGTCAACTCTTCTTCATACGCTATGAAACCAATTCATTTTCGGTATAGAATCGATGACCAGTAGGCTTGATCTGAATAAGACGACTGGCCCTGACGGTATCCCAGCTAATGTCTTAAAGAAATGTTCCCCGAACTAGTACCAGTCCTATCTAAGCTTTATACGATCTCTATGTCTTCTGAAATTCCTTCATCATGGAAGTTAGCAAATGTTCAACCTATTCTCAAAAAGGCGATAAGACCGATCCCTCAAACTACCGACCAATTGCCATCACTTCCATTTTGTCTAAAATCATGGAAAAAGCCATCAATAAGCAACTGCTCACGTTCCTTGAAACTCTTAGTGCCACCAATATGGGTTTAGGCAAAGTCGTTTAACAGGTGATCTTCTTTCATATGTGACCCAAGTTTGGAACAATACAGTGAGCAGTCCGGTGAAACAATTGTAGTCGCTTTAGATATCTCAAAGGCATTTGACCAAGTTTGGCATAAATGTTTACTTGCCAAACTCACCTAGTTTGGGTTAAATGATACGCTCATCAACTGGGTTTCTAGTTTCTTAATAAAAGACGAATACGTGTCGTAATTGACGGCTTTTTTCAAAAGAAGTTAGCATTAACGCGGGCGTACGACAGGGATCCGTTATAGTGCCTACACTTTTTCTGCTGTACGTAAATGACCTTATTTCTTCAACAACTAACCCCATCCATTGCTTTGCTGACGATAGCACTCTTCACTGTAGTTCGTCTGTCTACTCCTAGTGATAATCCAACTTCTATGTCAAATCAAGAAATTAAAGCTGAAATGGCAAATTCAATCAACAAAGACATTCAACGTATTCTCGAATGGGGAACCAATAATCTAGTTAAATTTAATGCTAACAAAACTCAGTGTTTCCTTGTGTCCGCCAAAAAAGATCGATCACTTCCTGTTGTAAGTATGAATGGCTCAGTTCTTAAGCATTCAGACTCTATTACTCTGTTAGGTATGACTGTATCTTCAAATCTCTCATGGATTGACCATCTTCTGTCAGCTGCTCGTAAAATAGGCTTTTTGTACAGATGTAAGCAGTACTTTACCTCTCGACAACTCCTTCTGCTGTACAAGGCCCAAATTCGGCCTCATCTGCATTATAATTCTCACCGCGGGGTTAGTTCTCCCCAATGCGCTCTTGATATCGTTAATCGTATTCAAAAGAGAGCGATTAGGCTTATAAATTACCCGTCCTTAACTTCTCACATACAGTCCCTTGAGCATAGAAGGATGGTTTCAGTTCCTTCTTTGTATTATCGTTATTACAACGGCTATTGTGCAGCCGAATGATATTCTTTGATACCATCTCGGGCTATCTTTGAGAGAAACACTCGGTTCGCTCACTCAAATCATCAGTATGCAGTAGAAATCTCCACTTGTCGTACCAAATGGGCGCAATCCACATTTTTCTACACGGCTTCTAAGCTCTGGAATAATCTGCCTAGTTCCTGCTTTCCTCTCACTTATGGTATGAGAAAATTTAAGGGAGCTGTTCATAGGCGTCTATTGACAATTCGTTATCCCTCTATCCATCCTCCTAAGTGTTCCTGAGTGCTTTAGCACGATAGGCCAAATTTAGCCTGTTCAGGTCCACAATCATAAAAAAAAAACGCTGAATTTTAACGTTACAATTGAAATCTTGACAACTGCAATGTAAAATGTAAATAATAAAGTTTAATTAAAATTTATTATTAATTTTATTAAATACATAAATAAGGAGTTTACGTCGAGTAGGATTTGAACCTACGACCTGTACTTTGCTAGAATACCGCGCTAACCGTCTTCGCCATCGAAATTCAACCTCCAATGGATGCAAATTTTGTTTTTATGTATGTAGAACTGACTAACGTTTGTTCGAGTGTGTGTGTGTGTGTGTGTGTGTGTGTGTGTGTGTGTGTGTGTGTGTGTGTGTGTGTGTGTGTGTGTGTGTGTGTGTGTGTGTGTGGTGTGTGGTGTTTTGGTTTGTGTCTGTTGCGTGGTGTGTTATTTAATAATTTTTTTGGTTAGTGCCAGTAGGTAAAAAGTTGCATTTTTAAAATATTGGAAGTTATACCAGGGTGTGCCGAAAGAACGTGTAATTTTTTAAATAACCGTATTTGATTTAGTTTTAATTCAGTGTCCAAAAACATTTTGTCATAAAAAGTTCTGAATTTTAGTTTTGAGATATTCCGTTTGATTTTATTTTTTCGTGGGTTGTATCAATTGTTGTTATTTACAATAAAAATTGTATTTCGTGTGAAATGGTTTGATTATTATTACGTTGCCATTAGTATTTCTAATTTTCTCAACAGGGTGTTTGTTATAACCATTCAAATTTGAAAATTCTCAAATTAAAAAATCAGTTTTTTAATTGCACACCTATATATTTTATTTCATTTTATCGGGATTAAAAATCTATCATTTTTGTCAAATATATCCTATATCTATCTTTGATAGTTTTCGAGTAATTTCGATTTTCACACACTATTTATTTTCGATAACATTGCATTGCATGGATCTTGGTACCATGGAAAATAATATTGCGTTACTAAGATACAAAGGTTTCCTACTTGTCAAAATAAACACATATTAAATTTGTCGTTTTCGCATTTAACTTGTTATCAATTCTTGTATCAATTATGGATTATTCGACAAATGAATTAATTGATATGATATACGTATTGGGCGAGGCTGAAAAAACCCTTTATTGGCACAACGAATCTACAAAATGAAATATCCTGAACGTCGAATACCTACTACTGTTGGCTTGGAAAATTTGATGGATAGATTTGATTCTAGCGGTAGTTTAAATACTTCAAACGTAAAGTTGTTAATAAAAGGGCAGCTAATGAAGAAAAAGAACTTGAAATATTATTAAATATTCAAGAAAATCCCAATGAGTTCTAGAACATTAGCGACGTATATGATACCTCCAAATCAAACGAATCGAACAACGCTGAAGTATAAGTACCATCCTATCACATTGAGCTTCATCAAGAATTGCGAAAGAATTTTGCAAGACGAATTGAATTCTGCAATATCATTAATCAACGGCTGCAATTAAATAACAACTTTTTGTGCTCCATAATGTTTTCCGATGAGGCGACGTTTAAAAGTAATGGGGCTGTAAATCGGCATAATATGCACTATTACGCCATTGATAATCCATTTTGGCTACGAAAGTTAAACCAAAATCATTGGTCACTAAATGTTGTGGTATATTAATGACCAAATTATCGGTCCCTATTTTTTGATGATCCATTAACGGGCCGCAGCTATTTGCATTTCTACGTGAAGAATTGCCTGTGTTATATGATATCAATTTAGAAGGACGACTAAATATGGTTGCAACAGGATGGTGCACCCAATTTATCGGACGTGGAATTCTTGAACCAGCAATACCCGGAGAAATGGATAGGACGTAATGCTTTATATTATGGCCACCCAGGTCACGATTTAACCACTGGATTTTTCCTATGGGGATACATAAAGATCAGGTGTATATTTTAAACCTACAACAAGGAGGACATGAAAATAGAATTCTGAAGCTTGTCCAGTGACCCCTCTTATGTTATCCGAAGTGAGACAGAACATGAAAAGGCTCAATACGTGTATTCAGCAAGAAGGCCGTCTATTTGAGCATTTACTAAGACGAATGTTGAATAATTATTGAATGACTGTTTCTCATTAATAAACTGTTAATATTCTCGCTTAGGTGGTTTGTTTTATTTGCGAATTGTTTTCCATGGCTACCACGATCCACAATAATAATGTTATAGTATCGTATGTAACGTAGCTAGTGAAAAAATCGAAATTCCTCGAAAACTATCAAAGATAGATATAGGATATATTTGACAAAAATGATAGATTTTTAATCCCAATAAAATGAAATAAAAATATATAGGTGTGCAATTAAAAACTGATTTTTTAATTTGAGAATTTTCAAATTTGAATGGTTATAACAAACACCCTGTTGAGAAAATTAGAAATACTAATCGGTCTAAACGTTAGTATAATATCACTCATTTTCACACGAAATATCAATTTTTTATTGTGAAATAACGGAACAATTGCCCATTCATCAACCCACGAAAATGACCATAATAATTTTAAACGCGAATATCTCAAGAACTAAAACTTCAGCCAATCTTTTATGACAAAATATGTTTGTATGGACACGTAAATTAAAAACTAAAATCAAATACGGATGTTCTATTTAAAAATTATACTTTTCACGTCCTGCTTTTCTGGCATACCCTGTATAACTTCAATATTTTAAAAAATGCACACTTTACCTCTACCCCATGGTCCATACAATATTTACAAAATAATTCTAGTTAACTAAACTTATTTACTCTATCGTTGGGACACCCTGTACAAGGTGTCCGGAAATATGGAAATCAGTTTGGATAGAATACGAAAATACATAAAGTTCAGAAATTTTCAAAACTCCCTACTGAGATATGAGTCTAAAGGACGCGCTGGAAATAAGTTTTTTGAATAACTAAATACATAATTTATAAAAATTATATGTGCCACTAAGGGCCTCTTAAAGTAGTATCCTTGAAACATATTTAGCTTTATAGTTTACCAGGATGGACTAAGTTGTACACCTTAACGCTAAATTTTTAACACCCTGTTGATAAGATCCAAAAATATTTTTGGACTTGAACTATTTTGAGAAAAAATAATAAACAATTAATGTTTCATAATTAATAATTATTAAAAAATTAAGCCAGTGTTTTTGGAATTTTACGAGAAAACAATCTTAATAATAAATTGGAAAACCAAATTAAACATAATATTATTTAAAAATCTTGCAAACTTAAGTGAGTTTATTGAACGAGGTATAATTTTATT
Organism: Vesta saturnalis; assembly: GCA_036346205.1. Classification (NCBI taxonomy): domain Eukaryota; kingdom Metazoa; phylum Arthropoda; class Insecta; order Coleoptera; family Lampyridae; genus Vesta; species Vesta saturnalis. Next base: position 11,546,317 of record JARFJB010000218.1, on the reverse strand, counting down.
TCTTGTTCATTTATTTACTTCACTAAAAACAAATGTCAAACGTTCCTATAATAGAAATAAAAATACCATTTTAGAACTTGACATTTGTCACATCGCTGATACATTGATCGACATTAATTTACTGATTTTTGGATTTCGTGGTGATTTGAATTGTAAACTTATTCGAAATATGGAATTCACTTTTATTGAATATATAGATATGCATCTCATGGATGGTCTTGCCTCTTGGAAGCAAGAAGATTATATCACGAGCGACTTCCTAATCGTACTATGCCAAATCGGAAGACATTTGGACGAGTTGATCCTCACCTAATAGAGAATTGTGAGTGATTTCGGTTGCTAAGGTAATAATATTGACTTTCTTTATAACTTTAGGAATGTTTAAGAAAACAGGTACTGATGCTGGACTGACGAGAACGGTGCGTATGGTGGAATTAGAGGAATATATTTTGATGCTGTAGATGGCACTCCTTCAACGAGCCCTTGTAAATTAGCCGAAATCAATAATTCATGAACTTCTTAAAGAACAGCTGTTATATCCTAATCATTTGCAAAAAGTGTATGAACTGATTCCGGAAGATTTTCCTCGTAGAATGGAGTTCACAAACTGGCTATTGGATCAGCAACGCAATAATGTAAACTTCATTAGTACTATTATTTTTACAAATGAAGCAGGTTTTACCAAAAATTGTATCACGAATTTACACAACTCACCATCAGTTTCAATCAATTAATAATTGGGCAGGAGTCATTGGAAATTTTTTGATTGCACCACTTGTATTTCCGGCGCGATTGAATGACAACTTTATTTGGAGTTCCTCCATAACGATTTTCAAGATTTAATGGAGCATTTGCCTCTTGAAACCCGCCGAAATATGTACTTTATGCACGATGGGGCACCACATCATTTTAGCGTTGCTGTGGGGAACACTTAAATAACGTCTATCAAACTTGATAGGAGGGAATATTGCCTGTCCTCTAGTTCTCCGACCTGACGCCTTTGGATTTTTATGACACCTCAAAACTTTAGTGTATACCATGGGATACTAGGGAGGAGCTTCACAAGAATCACGTTTCATTGTGATATGCTAAGGAACAATGTGGAGTTATTACGGTACAGTATCAATTCGTCGTGATGAGTGTATCAGACTTCATTAGCCCATGTTGAACCCATTAGAAGTTTATAATTAAAACAAATGAAACATAAATTCGTTTATTATTTTTTCTCGAAAATAGTTAATTTTATGAATATTAGACAAAATATACCTTTTAAGAAAGGTTCAACTACACAAATTTTTTAGATCTTTATCATACAGGTGTTAAAAGTTTAGATGTTAAGGTGTAAAACTTAGTCCATCTCTGGTAAAATAAACGAGCTAAATATGTTTCAACGATACTATTTTAAGAGATCCTTTCTAGTATCACATTGAATTTTATTAAATTGTCAATATTGTTATTCAAGAAAAACTAATTTCACGGCCTTTATACATCTCCGTAGGTCTGAGGGAAAATTATAGGAAATTGTCATTCATTTTGGTCTTCTATCAAAAGATTTATTTTACACAAAACACACCACACACACACACACACACACACACACACACACACACACACACAACACAAAAATATATATATATATATATATATATATATATATTAATATATATATATATATATATATATATATATAATATAATATATTTATTATGTGTTCTGTGTCTGTTGTTTTTGTTTGTTCTGTTCTGTGTCTGTTTGTCTGGTTGGTCTGGTTGTCTGGTTGGTCGGTGGTCTGGTCTGGTCTGCGTCTGCGTCGGTCTGCGTCTGCGTGCGTCGCGTCGATCTTGGTTGCGTTGCGTTCTGGCCAGTGCGTTTGGTCTGCGTTCTGTGCGTGTGCTGGTGTGTGCGTGTGCGTGTGCGTGTTGCATGCGTGCGTTTGTGCGTTGCGTGTGCGTCTGTGCTGTGCGTGTGCTTGTGCGTGTGCGTGTGCGCTGCTTGCTTGTGCGTTGCGTGTGCGTGTTAGCGTGCTGTGCGTTGCGTGTGCGTGTTCGTGCGTGTGCGTGTGCGTGTGCGTGTGCGGGTGTGCGTGTGCGTGTGCGTGTGCGTGTGCGTGGTGTGTGTGGTGGTGGCGTGCGGTGCGGTGCGTGTGTTGTGGTGTGTTTGTGTGTGTTGTATTGTGTTTAGGTGACGATTAAACAAAGACCTTTGTCTAATGAATAATTTGATTGATAGGATTAAAATATTTAATTATTCGCAAAACTAATACACTAAATAGGAAACTAGTATCACATTTTTAGGATAGACTTGAGAGGAGTCAAGTGCTTAGGAAACTTCATATCACATGAATTCAACTCCAGTGCGAAAATAGTCCTTGTCAGGACTAAGTCTGAGAAGAGGTTTTGAAACGTCGGCTATAAGCAAAGACGTGAAATAGGGATCAATTCAACTAAGAGATCTTAAAATCGAAGGATTATTATTTTCTATACAATTTTTTAATACGACGCGTAATTTGACAGTAAAGAATCCTAAGATGAAACTTAAGTGTTAGCAATATCTGAATATCGATTAATTTTATAAGTAAGTTATGTGGACTTATTTTTTAATTCCCCCATCTAGATCCACCCAAGATCTAATCAGCTCTAGTAGAAATGAAATCAATCTTAAATACGAAATTTTAAGCACGTATGTTTGACTGTTCTAGACCGGCATACCGATAACATGGCCGATCTCGGCGAAATTTCGTCAATCGTGAGACGAGGTGTTCAAACAATGAGTGAATATGACAGTGACAGAATGAGAGGCAAGCGTAGTAAAGCTGGAAAAAGATCAATCTCGTTCATATTTATGTACAAAATTATTTATGGAGCTTAAGCTCAAGCTTGAAAATGTAGTAACAAAGTTGTATAGGTCCAATATTTACTAAAAAATTAATTCATTTAATTAATTTTTTAAAAATTTCAATTCTTAAATTTCTTTTAATTTGTTTTGCCCCCAGATTTAATCCATTTGGGTAACAAACACCTCCAGTATAACTTATTTTGTTTTATAAACCAAACCCCAATAAGACATCTCATCTTGTAATTCGGAAAATTTACAAAATTATAACAATCTGGGAAACAAAGGATTTATTTAAACATTGGAAAAATTCGTTTCAGTTGTTAAACTGAATTTATATTTTCGTTGATAGTTAAATCTGAATTAAGTTTAGATAAATCTTAGTTTCATAATTTAAAATATTAATAAAGGTAAAATCGCTTTCAGGTAAATAGCAATAATTTAAACTAATTTTATAACTAAAAAGATTAAATAGGCAAAAAAAAAAAAAACTTAAAAAGAGGGAAAGAAAAGAAAAAAGGAAAAAAAAAAAAAAAAGAAAAAAAAAAAAAAAAAAAAAAAAAAAAAAAAAAAAAAAAAAAGGAAAAAAAAAGAGAAAAAAAAAAAAAGAGAAAGAAAAAAGAAAGAAAAAAAAGGAAAATAAGAAAAAGGGAAGCAACGAATAAAGTTATGAGTTAAAAATTTTAAGAGTTTATGTTTATCCGTTACCGGTTAATTTAATTAAGCACTGGAAACCTTTGATTGTTTAAATTTATTGGTCCAATTTAAAGTCTAACGGTAATAAATGGATTTGTCATTTGTGAAAGGCTGTTAATTAAAAAAGAAAGTATTTTCCAAACGGATTTTAAAGTTTCCTTTAGGGTTAACCGTACAGAATAATTTTTTAAGGGAAAGGAAACTGTTTAATGGGATTATAAAATTTTGTTTCACCCTTTAAAAGTATTTGATCAGGTGGTTTTATAATAGTGAATTAAATAAACAAAAAAAATTCCTGCCAAAATTAATTAATTAAGTAACAAAATTAACCATAACAGGTTAATTTAGGAAGATCAAAAATATTTTTAACGGAAAAAGGAAAAGTTTTGTATAAATTTACCAAACGATATTTAACAAAGGTTTTTTCTAAAGTGGCCCTATTGACCTAAACAAGGTTTATTGTTAATATTCTTTAAATTTTAAATTAAAAATTATTCTTTATATATTAACAATAAGGTTAGTCGAAATACAATAACTATACGTAAATCCTAACTCTGGTATATAATTTTTTCAATTAAAAATGAAACAAAGATAAAGTAATCCAAATTGAACCAAAGATTTGTTTAATTTAATAGGAAAAACAATTTAAATTTTAAATTAAAAATTGTACGATTAAGTCAGGTAAAAAAATAAAGCATGTCAAAATAATGCATACAAAAATTTAATTTCCAACTGGAAGGTTTTATTAAAGGAATACAAACAAATTAAAGAATAAATAACCAAGTCACAAATAATTTGGTTTTCCTCTTTATATTGGAACAATAAATAATTCCCTTAATTTGAAGATAAATTAAACCAACCCTTGGGAATACCACAAAAAATTGGTTTAAAAAAATATTTTGAATTTATTTAATAAAGGAATTAATTATAACAAAATTTTTACCTTTTAATTTGGAACTTTAATTAAATAAGAAAAAGTCAGAAAACGAAAACATCTTAGTCGCACTTAATTAATTAATAACCCTCAAATTAGGATTTAAATCCGGCCTGGAATCCACAAGAATTAAAAAACCAGTAAATTAAAAAAAAAATGAATGGTTTTTATCAAAACAAACCATTGGAAATCTTTATATAATATAAAGGATAATGCCAAAAAACTTGAATTTCGACGAAATTGACTTAAAGGTAAAATTTGCAAATTTTAGTTACAACTTTTTAATCCAAATTTATTTAGTTTAAAAATACCAATTTTAACAAAAACAAAATGGTGGGTTTAATAAAAAGGCATAACAAATAACCGAGTTAAGTAAAGACGTGAAAAAACTGAAAAATAACAGTGTGAATGAAAATGAATAGAGGTATTTGGACAATTAATTTCACAATTTTTTAAAAAATTTTAAAAATGTTTAATTTATAATTTTTAAAAACTTATAGTTTGTTATATAAAATTTGTATTAAACATAAAATATAAGCGTTAGGATTAAAAAATTTTAAAATTAACAAAGAAATTAACGTTGATTTAATAATTGTATGTGCAATGATTTATTTATCATAAATTTTAAAGAAAAATTTAACCAAAAATTTAGGTTAAATTTTATTTACTTAATAGGGAAAGTTGCGAATTGCCTTTATTAGTCGTGAAAAAATTAGACTACATTTTGTTAAATTATGGTTGGAACAAACCGAATAACGTGTTTAATAAGTATGGCAAGCAAATTAGTTTATTCCTAGAATTTGAACTGTTTCTGAAAAGCACAATTTACTTGTTTAAATTTCTTTAAAATTTTGGAAACAACGTTACAAATAACCTTCTTTATAAACAAAATTGATTTCTTTGGTTAGGCACTAATTCCGTTAAACAAATTCTTAACCTGTTCTGTTCAAAGGAAACAATTTGGTCATTGTTCTGAATGAATTATTTAAATTACAAGTTATTCGTTAAATCATTTTTATTTTTTCCCGGGTTTTAAACCAATTATAAACCTTTTTTTTAAAAACAAATTGAATTTTTTTTTTAAAATTTGAAAAGTTTAAAATAAATTAAAACCGTTTTTGACAAAAAACAAAGTTTGGTGAGGTTGGGTTCTTCAGTTACCCATATTACTTAAATTACATTTTATGCCTTTAAAATGAATTAATTTAACCTTTTTTCGAAATAAACCCAATTTGTATTTTGAGTAATTGGAAAAATTCAAAAAAAAAAATTTTTTATAAAAGTTTAGGAAAGTTTGGGTAAATTAAAACAGAAAATTAAACAATTTAAAAAAATATTTTAAGGATAATTAATTCATGTGTCCCCTTTCAACTTATTATCAATTTTAAATAAAATTATTTAATAAAAACACAATGTTTTAATTAAATTGGAAACTTAATAGAATGAAAACATTTATTATTAAAATTTTTATTTTACCCTTTGTAATTTTAAACATAAATACAATACAAATACCCAAACTTTTAAGATTTACTTTAACTCTATTGTTAAATTCTGAACCAAATTAGGAATTTTACCATTAACATTTAAATTATTCCAAAAAGGTGACGAAAATTAAAATTATCCTTTTTGAAGAAAATTATTTCTAATTAATTTGTGAAATTTTATAAAAAAAATTTTAAACTTAACTTACTGTTTAATACAAATAAAGTAAGTTAAGGACCTTAGATAAGATTGACTTGGCGAAAGTCGCAGGAAAAAAATTCAAATTACCAAAGAATAGGTCCAACGATACCAAAAATAACCTTTTGGAAAATAAAATAAAATATTATAAAATTTATATAAAAAAATTATAATTTTAATTATTTTATAAAAATAATAAATTTACAAATTAATACAATGTTATTAAATAAAAGTTGTCATGGAACCATAAATTAAAAATAAAACCTAAAAATAAAAAATTAAATAAACAACCAATAATTTAAAATAAAATTATATATATATATATATATATATATATATATATATATATATATATATATATATATATATATATATATATATATATGAGGGTTATTCATTAAGGCTGGCCACCCCATATTTCAAAACTAGTGGACATAAAAGTGGAGAAAAAAATTCATTATAAAAGTCGCCACGAGAAAATCCTGGAAATTATTTTTAAGTTCCGTAATTCATCGCAAGGGGCGCAATTGAAAATTAAAAATAAAATTATAAATTTCTCCGAAAATTCCCACATTAAGGCATACCTTTGGTAACATCGTTAGAAAGCTTAGACAATTCTGCATCATTTTGGTCTAAGGCTCATTGGCGTACCGACCTTAATAAGAGTGGGGAAGCTATTGAATGTGTAATCATTTAAATCGCTGTTATTTTAAACGACTTATCCGATTGTAGTAAACCTAGGCTTGTTTAGAAGAAAAAGGTAAGTACTTTTAACTGTCGCATCCATTGGTACGCGATAGCTCATAATAAAATTGTTAGAGGGCGCAATTTGTAATAATACCAGTATTTTGATTTTATTCAGAAAAATTAAATCATACGGTATAATTATGACATCATAAGCGGAAAGTAGCTTAAATTTGTAACAAAAACGTAAATAACGCAATTTGATATCTTTATTTGTTCATGGCGAAGAGTTTAATTTAATTTAATTTGATTGTTGCTATGGTTTCTTAAGGTGTATAGGTTGGATTAGTAATGAGGAATCTGCATTTATCATAGTCTGTGCCTCCCTTCACACTCTATCTAGGCTTAGGACTAGTCCAAACTAAGCAAATTGCAAAATTTGGAGCGTGTTTAGAGGCCAACGGGCCATAACAACGATATCAAAGTAATGATTGATTTTTGTTTAAGAAACTTTTAATAGAATGGTAAAAATCATGAACAACTGTTAAAAACAAGTGAAAAGCTATAAATGTTCAAATTGACGGCCGTTTTGTAAAATACAACTATTAATTCTTCTTCTTGTACTGGAAACAGCTGTTTCGATTTAGTCTCGTGGAATCGAATTTATTGCAATTTCAATTCGGTGAATCATGTCCTCTCGGGTGGTTGGTCTCGTTTCGTAAACAATATCTTTTATTCTTCCCCAAGTAGAAATCTAATACAGTTAAATCCGGGGATCTAGGTGGCCACGGAAACAAACTACCCTTCCCATCCAGCGATTTGGGTATCTAACATTTAAGAAATCACGGACTCTTCGGGAATAGTGTGAAGGACATCCATCATGTTGATACCACAGGGATGCTCTCACGTCAAGGGAATGTCTTCTAAAAGATTGGGCAAGTCATTTTGTAAAAAGTTTAAATAAGATTCACCATTTAGGTGTCCATGAAAACAAATGGTCCGATAATTCTGTCACCTAAAACACCACACCACAAATTTACACTCCATCTGTTTTGGTGATCCACTTCGCGCATCCAGTGAGGATTTGTTTGCGACTGATATTGTGCAAATTAACTCTGCCGCAGCTAGTAAAAGTAGCCTCATCGGTCCATAAAACTTTGGAGAGGAATCGAAGATTTTCACTACACATGTCTCTCAGCCAATAGCAATAGTCGAGCCGCCTGTCAAAATCAGTATCTGATAAAGCCTGGTGTAAAACTAGATGATAAGGATGCAGCTTAAAATCCCTTAAAATTCTGAACACAGAAGCAACACTTACACCTAGTTCTGTGGAAATCTCCTGATGCTTACGTGAGGCTCCGATTCTACGTACGCAAGAACATTAATACTATTGTCTTCATTTCTTATGCGACGTCTTCTGACAGGAAGTGGAATACGTCGTACATTTCCTGTTTGTCTTAAACGTGTTGCCATTCGCCGAAACACTTTTCTAGTGTAGTGCCTTCGATCAGGATATCTGATAGCGTATTGTCGTTCCGCAATAGCTGCATTTTGAAAACATTCATAATACACGGCAAGCATGTCGTAAGCCTCGGCATTGGTATACGACATTTTGAAGGATAGCACTAATTTCTGATAAGGTACAATGAAACCCAAAACTAATGAAGGAAAAATTTTTACAACACAACATCAATCAAAATTAAGTAAGTTGACAACTTTTCAATTTATTTACCTCCATGGAAACGAGCCGACTTTGTTCTGCAGCAAATTAGATTATTATTTTAAAACACACCACATTAGAATTATGCCTTAGAAGTTTTATATGATGTTATAAACGTACAGAAGAAGAATTAATAGTTGTTTTTACAAAACGGCCGTCAATTTGAACATTTATAGATTTTCACTAGTTTTTAACAGTTGTTCATGATTTTTTACCATTCTATTGAAAAGTTTCTTAAACAAAAATCAATCATTACTTTGATATCGTTGTTATGGCCCGTTGGCCTCTAAACACGCTCCAAATTTTGCAATTTGCTTAGTTTGGATTAGTCCTAAGCCTAGATAGAGTGTGAAGGGAGGCACAGACTATGATAAATGCAGATTCCTCATTACTAATCCAACCTATGCACCTTAAGAAACTATAGCAACAATCAATTATTAAATTAAACGGTTAAAATGTCTTCTTTTCGCCATAACTCTGGAACAAATAAAGATATCAAATTGCGTTATTTACGTTTTTTGTTACAAATTTAAGCTACTTTCCGCTTATGATGTCATAATTATACCGTATGATTTAATTTTTCTGAATAAAATCAAAAATACTGGTATTATTACAAATTGCGCCGATCTAACAATTTTATTATGAGCTATCGCGTACCAATGGATGCGACAGTTAAAAGTACTTACCTTTTTCTTCTAAACAAGCCTAGGTTTACTACAATCGGATAAGTCGTTTAAAAATAACAGCGATTTAAATGATTACACATTGAATAGCTTCCCCACTCTTATTAAGGTCGGTACGCCAATGAGCCTTAGACCAAAATGATGCAGAATTGTCTAAGCTTTCTAACGATGTTACCAAAGGTATGCCTTAATGTGGGAATTTTCGGAGAAATTTATAATTTTATTTTTAATTTTCAATTGCGCCCCTTGCGATGAATTACGGAACTTAAAATAATTTCCAGGATTTTCTCGTGGCGACTTTTATAATGAATTTTTTCTCCACTTTTTATGTCCACTAGTTTCTGAAATATGGCCGGTGGCCAGCCTTAATGAAACACCCTGCATATATATATATATATATATATATATATCATATATATATATATATATATATATATAGGTTTTCCACGTAGGCGTTCGTTAGAAGTTTATGTGGTTAGAAACAATTTAGAAATCTGAATTTTTGGACTTAAGGGTTATTTAAGATTCTCTTTCATTCTCTTTCAAGGTCATGTTACTTCCGGTGATACCGGAAGTCGCCACTAACTTCCTTATTTTAAATGGAACACCCTGTACATTATTTTATTTTTGGATTCTTGACAAAATTTTAGGATAAGTCTTATAAAGGTTTCCTATACCTTTTTTCAACTGTTTCTTAGATATCATGATTTTTTCAAAAATTTTGAAAGATGTAACCCTATTTTAAACACTGCTTGTCTTACTTATTTGGACTGATGGAAAGTGCTTCTAGAGTAGACAGAAGCATAAGAACTATACTTTTGAAATACTCATTGACAATTGATTTATTGCATACAAGGTGTTCAAAATTTGATGAACTATTAAACAATTTTCAAAGTTGAAAAACTTTGTTAATTCAAATATGACACCCTGTATATTATTGGATGAGTAGATGCAGCATTTAGTTATGCATCGTTTGGCTATAACATTACCTATACCTATTATCGACAATTTTCTTGTTAATTAATATTATCTACTTTAATGTGATTTTTGACAGAAACAGAAATGTTTTTCAAAAATAAAGTGAACTTAGTTCAAACTACACAAATTCTATTTTATTAAAACAATGAAATAAAACAAGAAGATAACAAAATTGAGAGCATAATAACAAATGAAACACATAAAACAATTATTTGAACATAACTAGAAGAAAAGTGATGAAAAACATAAACCGAATGATTACAAATGTTCCACATGCCCGCCAATTTGATATAAGTATTTTATAACTCGTATAACTCCGTATTTTTTATAAAGGCCGATAAAATTCCAAAACTGCAATCTAGTGAGCCTTGATTTTGATACGTATTAAAACATTGTTGTTGATTTAATGTCAAATCAGTACAATTTAAGTGATTTTGTAATTTTTTAAGTATGTTTTTTAAGTACTGTTTTTAATGGAATGTATTCAAGAATATTCTAACAATGATTTATTAAATTTGTTTTACACGCATGGTGAATGTGGACAAATTGTTAGGCGAACATGCAAGTTGTTTAACGAACGGTATCCACACCTACCATTAATGACACCTGGAAAATTTGCAAGAATTGAAGCTCGATTTATTTCAACTGGAAGTATACGGGCAACTCGAACGCATTTAAAGCCAGTAATAGATAATGAAGTTAACGAGGTGAACGTGTTAGCTTATTTTCACGCTTATCTACGAACTTCAATTACAGCAACTGCACTGGATTTGGATATTTCACAAACATCAATCCACAGAATATTAAAGAAGTATAAAATACATCCTTTTTCGGTAATAACTGTGCAAGGATTACATCTTGGTGATCAGACACGACGAGTTAACTTTTGTGAATTTATTCTTGTACAAATGACCGAATATCCGAGATTTCTTCACAACATTATTTGGACCGATGAATCAAAATTCAGTAGAGAAGGAATTTTCAATCGCCGAAATAATCTCTACTGGGCACAAGATAATCCTCATGTAACAAGAGAACGTAATCACCAGTTCCAATTTAGTTTTAACGTTTTTGTTTAGTTATGGATAATAGAGTGGCATATCAAGTGTA
>JARFJB010000218.1:11507500-11530000 GCA_036346205.1 Vesta saturnalis | reverse complement strand
TTAAACTGGGGGATTAATTTCTTGAATTGATACTGGACCTATGAACGTTCAAATTTATGAAGTTATGGTATGTTGACATCAACGCATTCTTATTTATACTGCTTGAAAACTCACTGATTGGTTTTTCAATGTATCTAATATATAAGTGGTAGTGGTAATTGCATTGAAAGACTTCTCAGTAAATTTAATTTAATTTTTTTTATTGGTGCCCCGCCCCATTTTACCTATTTAAAGCATGCACGCGTTTATTAAATTTACCATGGTATAATCAACAACTCAAGAAACTGTGAAGTCTAAATGACAATTTTGTTATTATTGTGACGTCAAATTAAATATTATTATCAAATTCAAAACCTTTATTTAAACATTATTCAACACTTTTATTTTATAAATGATAATAGAAAGTACAGTTAGTATTGTTAAATATATTAATTATTAATTACATATTTTACATTATTAGTTCTTATTTCCATTTTTGTAGTAATAGTACTAGTATTTATGATTTCCAGGTGCACCAATAAAAAAAATAGCGTAAAGTACTCGTGGATAACTGGTCTTTAAAACACTTACTCTATTTCGAGCACTTCGGCTGTGCCGTCGTTCTTGAAAAATCGCGCGTGTTTTAAAGACTTTTTTATCCACTTATACTTGAATGTACTATTAAAGTACGCCAACACGTGTTACAAATCCACTTACGTTAATTTATACCGTGCCACAACCCAAAACAAACAACGCTCAGCTGGCAAGTGGCTCCAGTCCCAGTTTCACACAATAGCTTCTATGTCCATATAGTTAAACTATTCCATTTATCACACCTGTATTTCATGCCAATTTTTCTGCCACAATACCTCCAGATCAAGACTCAGTTCGTGTATATCGTTCCAACATTAATATTCAATCGATCTGTTTGTTCATTTCTTACAAAACTTAGCTCCACCTCCATTAATTAACGGGCGATGGTGATAGCAACAGGTTTACTACTTGTGTATATTTTTGCTACGGCTTCGTCTAATTTGACTGCTAGCTTCATAATCTCATCTTGCATTATTCGTAGCTTCTAAAATACGTTTATACTTTTCTCTATCCTTTGAATTTAATAGAATTAAATTGGGTTCATTCATAATAAGTAGATCATATAAACATGGAGTCCCTTTATACGTAATATTTTCAATAATCATATTTTTTCCTTTATTGGTAACGATGTTACACGTCCAAACCGCACTAGGCGTCGTGCATGCTCACTAATGTAAGCGGGTTGCCAAGCCAGCTAACAGGGAGATGGGCGTAGTTGAAATAATAAGTAAAATGTATGATTAATATGCTCAAACACCTTACACCTACATTCAAACAGCTCAGTCCGGTAAAATATGTCTCTCTAGGCGCCACCACAATCGAAACTTTGCTAATATAACTGTCTTAAGCTGGATGTTAATTAACCCTACCTGATTGTGGAAAGTAGGATTGTGCTTACTCGGTAAACTCATATACGAAGGTTCTAAACCAAACACTCGTCCCAAACAATTCAACTCAAACTCAAATAAATTTAGTACTACCCAGGTTATTAAAAACTTTTTGAATACACCTCGTATACCAAAACTTCCAAAATAAAATTTATCACTCAAATTCATTCAATGAACGGTAATTAATCTTTAAAATTTACTTTACTTCTGAATCGTATTTGACATTCGTAAACATTTAAGGTTTCAAAACTCCAACTTTTTGTTATACTTAATGAAATTTAAACTAACAGCTGATCTGTTAATAGTGCATTGCACTAATGAAAGAAACATGAAAATTTTGCAATCAACCTGGCTAATATAAACTTTCAGGTTGTTCCTTAAATCTGAAAAATTAAAATATTCGAAGCTTACTTTTAAAACTGTCAAAACAAGATCACCAATTAAGTAAATGTTACAACTGTGTTTCATACCTGGTTAAATAAACAACAGAATAAAAAATTTAACGATAAGTATATATTGTCCTGCATAAAATAATCAAAAACACAAATATCTACATAAATTACATCAGCGTGGTTCAAATTTAAACCACCAAATATCACTTTGCCTTCTTACTACTAAAACAAACCATATAATAAGACTCAAGAACGATTATCTCTTCCTTTCAAAACTATTTAATAATTTAAACAACTATACGCAAATAAACTAACAAAAAGATAATCGGGCTTAAATGAGTTCTTAAAAATTACTTAAATCTAATTTCTTACTTAACAATTGTCCATTAATCCTTGGATTTTCTTTTTTCTTTCTTCCGTAAATCAATTAATTGTAGTCCATTGGTACTCCTTAAAATTGCCTGAAGCACATTACAAAGGCTCAACAAAACTTATTCCTCTGTGCACTCACAAATAGTCTAATAACACGTAATAAGCTGTATACGTTCGGTTGCCTCTTAAAAGAAAAATTCTAGCAACCTTTACACCAATCTAGTCCCTTATACAAATAAAACTTTCAATGTCATATCACGTTACTTAAACATTGGCTTAATAAACAACGAACACTTCGTTCACTTAACAGGTGGTCTCATAAATACTTTTAACTGAATGTCGGTACAAGAACACGCGCTGCACTTAACACTTTAACCTAACAGCTGTTATCTTTTATAAATCTGCTTACGCACTTATTACTTTCTTGAAAATAAACAAACTAATTTTTATCTTCAACTTCAATTTAATTATCGTTTTATTTATGAATGTCTTTTACGATTCATCCCCTTTCGGGTAACGCAGTTGTTTAAACAATTACTGCCTCATTAAAATTCACAAACATACTCCAACATCATCCCATTCTATCACACAACTTTCGCGCGCGTCTTCCGCCAACCTTCACCACAGGCCACAGCCAAAAACGAAAAAGCTTAACTTGCCTTGTCAATCTCTGACTTTCCTATTTATAACTTCAGTCATCCATCTTTAAACATGTCTTCCTTCCGCGTTATATTCTCCAATAGTATTCATCCAAAATTCCATAGTCCCGACCGATGCTACCCTCTATACAAGCACGCGTGTAATTACAATACATCGCCATATTTGTTCTTACTTACAAATTTTACAATTACTTCATGAAGAAATCATTTTTCGTCACCACATTCATTCAGTAGCCACTCTGGACCATTACACAACTTTTAACCGTTATCTCCAACCTGCGCTCGATCTCGTTCCGCAACATTTGCAAAAATCAGTACCGTCTAAGGTCTCAAATTCCATATACATACATTTATTCTCAAAACAATTGCAAAACATTACAAAAACTTTCTGAAATTAACACTTAAACATACCCAATCTTTCTCTACATATTTTCTAAAACATTCTACACTTATTCTTCACATTTTCTGACCAAGATTACTTATCTATCTTCAAACATTCCTTTTCTAACAGCAGCAAAACAGTAGCGATACAGTGGTAAGCATTATCGTCCCATCGACAAATTTCTTTTCACACTTACATTCATCAGAATCTATTTATTCCAACACTAAAGTCTTTATAACATTCAAATACACGTATCCACATACTGAATTATATTTCTCCTACATTTCCAGTGGCGTATCATACACCCACATACATTATGCACACACAAAAATTTTTTTTTCGTTCAAACTCAATACACTCGCACTCAAAACACGTCATACACGTCATTATAACATCCTACATACAGGGTGCGTCATCGCAACCTGACAACGAGAGTATTAACAATTGTCCACTTGTCTGTTTTAGTATCATGGTGAACTCCATAAGTATGATCAATAGCATCTTCTGGATCCCACATAAGCTCAACGTATATACGAGGTAATTCGTTCATTATCTACAGCAGAATCAGCTATAATTCTCCCTCCTCCGCATCCTGAGTAGTAATTTCTCCTATTACAGATGTATCTAAAAAAGATGGTAAGACAGAAAACACTGGTTTCCTAAAAACTGGTATCAGTTTCTGCATAACCAGTACTCGTTTCCCAAAACTGGTAACAGTTTTTAAGAAAAACTCAAAACAGGTTAATAGCCGGTACTCGCGTTCCAAAAACCGGTACCCATCCCAAATCACAATTTTTTAAATTCCGATGTGATTACTATGGTGAAGATAATGAAGATGTATTAGCCAAGTATTCCCAATTCAAATCATTTATCTATCTATTTGTATTGGACTGCTCTAAATAAAAAAAAACCTTTGAATACATCAAACTAGAAATAAAACACCTTTCGATAATGGGATCCTTGTCTATAGTCTTATTCTCCATGATACCATCCCGTTACTATTAAAGGAAATAAGATGATTATTAAAGTTATCAAATATAGAACGACTCCAGGTTTAAATTTAGTAAATTCAAAAGATAGAATAAAAGTGTTTTAGAAGCTCCGAATGCTGCATAGTAAGATTATGATGTTAGCAGGCAAATTCGATGAAGTCGCAGCAAATATATACACAAATAATCAAACCCTTGCTACCATCATCGCCCGCAATTAACGGAGGGGGAGTCAAGTTTTTTAAGGAATTAACAAATAGGACGATTGAATATAAATATTGGAATGGAAGTATTGTAGACAGAAAAATTGGCAGGAAACATAGGTGCCATAAATGACAAAATATCAATTCTAGAAGAACTGAATAAACATTGATACTGCTGTGTGAAGCTGGGACTGAAGCCACTTCCCATTTGAGCATTGTTTGTTTTGAGGTGTGGCACGGTATAAAATAATATAAGTGGATTTGTATACACGTGATGAGGTACTATCGCGCTCAAAAAATTGTGGTACAGCTTGTTACTGTAGACATCTCCAAAATTCTAATTTTGATCTAGACACATTTGTTGTATGTAAATCGGACATCTTACGATTTTCAAGTAGGGGTTAAGCATTTGTCAAACTGGAAAATTTGATAGATAAAAAACCTCCTCTGTGGTGGACGTTGGTATAATAGGCTTACAGCTGTGAAGTCTTCGAGAAAGTTTAAGAAATTTTGGTGTTAGAGAGGAAAACAAGAAAAAAATAAAACTAAGAGAAATTAATGCTTACATTTTCAATACTGTAATTTTTTGGAATGAATTTTACATTTCAGTACTTTTTTATTTCCTCATTTTTTCTATTACGTTTTGTAAACGTTTTGGCATGGAATCAACTAATTCTCTGGTAAATTCAGGAGTAATCTGTAGCCATGTTTCGTCAGCTTTCAGTCGCAGTTCCACTTCATTTTGTGGTGGAACATTTCTTCCTTCATGATATTAACCAAACACCTTCAATTTGGTTTAAGTCAGAGCTAGGCTAAGGCAGAATATTAATTCCTTGATCATCCAAATATTCTTGCGCGATTCTTGTGTGATGTACTGAACAGTTCTATAATTTCTATAATTTTAACAGAATTAAAAATGTTAAAAAAAATTAAGTTTTTACATCTTGAAACGTAAAATCATTCCCAGAAACTGGCAGAACTGAAGGTAACATACAGTTCCCAGAATTCGACGATACACACGGGCATTAAGTCGCTCTTCGAGTACTACGCATGTGCCTGGACCTCTAACGCTAATCCAACCCCATAAATTCACTGAAAAACGACCACTTTGGTGTACTTTTCGTGTGTATCGTGGATTATGCTTCCTACTGGTCTGTACACACGTAAATGTCCATTGTGATACGATTGAAAGATATTCTCGCCAGAAAAGGTGACATTCCCCAAAAAACATTTTTTCTTCAGACGTCAATAAAAGATAACATTTTAAACTTCACCTGACAACATTAAAGTTTGAAATTTTCACCGGCGTCTGCAAAAGTCTTTTGTATCCCCTCGCAGCGGATGAAAAAGTAATGTAAGTTAAAAACTCAAACGCCCAATCTGGAAAACAACGAAAACAAATTTATTGTTTAGAGTTATAAAGATTAAAAGTACAATGATTAAAACTAACATTTTCCCCAAAATAATATCCGCGAGAGGTAACAGTGGAGGCTTCGCTGTGTTCTAAGGAAATTGTCTTTAATTCTTCCACTTTTACATGAACTTCTGTATTCGTAGCGCTTGCTCTAGGCGCAAAAATTTTCAAAGCTGCCTCTTTTTTTGTTTCTAGAGAGTCTTCAATATAACTCGCTTCAGTGCTGGATTTCCAGCCACCACGGCGCTTCAAGCACAATAAATCTGCACCGCCGTCCACCAACAGTGTAGCTGAGTTTCTTCTTAGACAATTCCGTTTGCATTCTGTATAGTTCGATAATTTTAAGAAAAAATCAACCTCCCTAGGAACACTACTTATTTTATGGATTCCCACAACCGCTCTTGAGTATTTTCCATTTCTATATTTCAAACAAAATTGGCGATCATTCATATCTCGTGGGCGCAAAGCAACATATTTGTTATATAAATTTAGGAAAGATTCCCCTACAACTGTAAATGATTTAATTTTTTTTTGTTTTGCTATCTGGAATTTTAATTTGTAGCAGTTTTCAGGTTCTCAATGTCGTCTACCTCCATCTTCACCAATTCATCGCAACAACATGCCCCTGAGATATAAATAATCAAAACTACCTAAGAAAAATACAAAATATAAAGACTTGGTTTCATTCTATTTCAAAAAACTTACCTTCACAGCCAAGTATTCTTTGTCCGACGCTTCCGATAAAAATTTGTTAAATAGGTCTTTTTTAAATACTTTGGCCTGCTTTGGGGTGTATCCTTCATTATGTTTCTTTATATTATGCACGAAGTTTCAATAATGATTTTATTATCGAATATTGGGACCATATTGTCGAGCTTTTCATTTCCATTTTTGTTGTTAATTCGGCAAAATAAGCTACCATTACGGTTTTAGGGTAGCTTTTAATATTTTTTTCATCGCGCCATTTTATAAATTGCTGAAAAGCGCGTTCAAAGATTTTGCTAGATCTTGTAGGAAATAGGTCATATATTGCTGTATTAGCCGCTTCAGTAATTTCTGACGGCATGTAGTTCTCCAAATGGATCACACTCCTAACAATGTAATATTTTAATTTACTCAAATAGGAACAATAAGTTTAATAAAATACTTACAATAACACGGAGAATCTTCACAATTTTCAACTTGTTCAATGCATTGTTTTCAACGAAACCTAGAAACGTCTACTGCTGCTTGCCAGAGCACGCTAAGTAAATCTAACTATTCCTCATTTTCACAACCGAATTATTTTTCCTTATTTCACATTTAAGTGCAAAAAAAATCTGAAGAAAAAAATAGTATATTTTATGCGGAGCAAAGTGACTTTTTGTGGTTCATCTGTATTTGCCGGACTCACTACGTTTGTCCGTCAAACCTACAGATTCGCCACAAAAAGTGTCACTTTAGCTCCTTATAAAATAATATACTATTGATTCGCGATGATGCTGGAAAAGTTGATTCTTGTTTTGCTGATATTTCTCTTTTGAAGGGATTTTCTCGAATAAAATTGACCATTCCACTATCTGCTACTACCGTTGTAACATTGCAACGTCCGCAACCGGGTTTTCTTATGATATGCCCAAATTCGTCAATTTTGCGTTTAGCCAATAAAACTGTGGTTTTGCCAATATTCAGTTCATTAGCAATTCACCGACTGCGTCGTCTATCTCTCAAACGGGAGCTTATTATAGCCTGTTGAATTTCTGTAAGGAGCGGCAGGACCTTGAAAGTTTTGAAAATTCTAATTTTTATGAAACTGTCACTTATTTGATATATCATGGTCATAGCCTGCTAACGCAATTGATTATGTGCCGTCAAAACAAACGAACACAGCCAAAATGCTGCTATACCTGTATTTTTTGAGCGCGATAGTACTTTAAAATAAAATGAAATTTACTGAGTATTCACTTGGTTGCAATGTTTTGTAGCAGTCATAGCAAAAATGCATATGGCCAGCAAGATGATAACGAGTATGGAGGGCAAATGTGTGTGTATTATTCCAAATTACCATTCAGTATTCCACTGCACATCTTCATATGTATTCTTTAGCGCTTCTAATATCATAGAAGGCAGTAGTCCCTTTTTTTCAAATTGCACCCAGTTTGCAATTATTTCACATGCTCGCCGCACACTCAGATTAAAAAGTGATAACGGTTGGTAGCACTCCATATCATCCCAATTGTTTGGTACTGGACTAGCAGACATACTGACACTGTTGGAAATAACACGATGCTATAAGTGTTCCTACTTTTGAAGAAAGGAGTGACCCTGTAAAAACATATGTATAGTTAACCTTGAAGAATGACATGATTGATATCGGTATTGTGTAACCTTGGAAAAGTGGTAAATGTGAGAGGTGGAGGAGATTGAGAGTGTAGAAACCTTGAGGTTGTGACAACCTTGAGGGCGTGTGAACCTTGAACATGATAATCTTGGAATAGTGGTAAACGTGAGAATGGAGGACAATGTAATTGAGTGAACCTGGATAATGGGAAACCTTGAAAATGTGGGTCCGGAATGGTCAAGGAGGCGTCCTTGAAGTGATTGGTGAGATTCCGCCAATCTTGCAGAAACGCCGTGAACGACGGCCTTGAAACGGTAGGATTGCTGAAGTAACGTGCAGTGTGGCGGTCAAGGTGAAGCAGGTAACGTTCACGGTAGAAATAGTGGGGAAAATAGGATATAATTACAGAGGAAGTACATGTGAAACCAGTAATGTATGTAATTGAGAACATATTACGTCAAGAAAAGGCGAAGATTGTGAGTGTTATGAATTAAAGTGGATGTCGTCATATTTTAATTAACAAGGTGCAGTATTTTTTAAATAAAAGTAAATCGAACTATGTTAGTGTCGGTCTGTCACCCCAATTCAATTTTGAACCAGTCGTGAAACTTGGTGGATCTAAGAGTAATGGAATGGTGTTTGATAATCAGGAATGGACAATCAAGGAATATTTACAAATTATTTGTACACACCTGAAGGGACATGGCTACCTACAAGGATGGGTTCGAAAACGATATCGTATGAAACTATTAACAAGAAGAAAATTATACGCGTCTCTGATTGTGAAGAATCAGAAATCCATTTAGGATGGGAGTCTATAGAACAGTTATGGAGACTACTTAAGATAGTCAGTTACCGATTGGATTTAGTACCTACTATAGAATTTCCTGCATTTTATAATAAAATAATACATGTAGCAGCGGAAATGCTTGATGTTGACATACACAGGTTAATAATTCCATTAGAAGATAGATTTGATCTCAATGCAATGGAAATTGTAGAATTTACCAAGGAGAAAATTGATATTGATGTAGAAGTTGCGAAAGCTGTTAAGTAACAAGTGGGGATAACGAACATATCGAGAATAGGGATAATAATAAATGTTTAGTCAATATGTGGATGTGTTATGGTACAGAGTCGTAACCTAAGACTGTAGACTGTATTAGTTCAGTGCAAAGACTAATATGTCAATTTCAACCATTATAATTTGATGCTGAACATGAAAAAGTGTATGGACGGGGTACGTTTCGTGATGACTATTTAGATAATCTAGTTTATAAGTATGGTAGTGGAATACGGCTGTGTGAGAAATATTTTCAATCACACGACCATGGTGTAGAGTGCATTTGTTGTATTAAGCGATTAATAGAAGACCTTAGAGAAATATCTTTGAAACAATTTGTACATGAAATAGAAAGTCATTTACCGAATTATATTTCAACATATGACAGCACGACAAGTGAAGGGGGTCTGCATTAATGAGCTCAAAAACGTAGTTCACGATGTAGTAGAATGGGAGCGAAAAGGAGAATGGGACCAGTTAGCTAGAGACTCTACACTCTTTAGGAAAAGAATAGAAGAATGTAGTAAAATAATTTCAGCTGTCCTGGAAAAGCAACATCGTGATAGTATTGTATGTATTAATAATAAATAAAAAAATTTAAAATAAAAAAGAGTTATCTATTACATAATAATATTACAACATATAAAAGGAATCGTACATAGCGTATTATATGTCTTTGTTAGAAATCCATGACTTGTGAGAATTATCAAACCCTAACCATTTAACGAGAGACATATTTCCTCGACGTCGTATTACACGTTCAACCAGGTGAATGTCAGGATGTTTAACATTTTGAAGGTCTGGCTCACAGAAACATCTTAGTATCTCTTCATCTCGACTATCACGTAATGTGTAGGTAATTGGACTGGAACGTTTCACTGCTGTTATTCGAAAGACTTCATAACCCAAATTACTCCCTTAGAGTATATGCTTCCGTATTTGCTAATACCCCACTTTAAATTTAGGCGTCTTACGGCCAAGAACTTTGTGACATTTTAAATGTTTCAAAATAGAGGTAGCGTTCTTTTCCGTTACATCTATAGGTTTATATCCGGTGATTCTATGCGTTCTTGAATTATAATCCGCAACAATTTGAGGTAATAATGTATAGGAACCTTGCATACTGAATGTTTTCCACATTATTGCTTTAAGAATGCTATATACACGTTCAACTATGCTACTATTCAAGTTGAATAACTGCTGTAATGATTAATATAAAATTTTTTCATTACTTTTTTAAATTCAGCATTATAAAACCCCGTTCCCATGTCAGTTTGTAAATGTGTAGGCGTCCTTTGCAAACCAGACAAAAGTTTATACATTACATCTGCGGCTAGTTCTCCAGTCTTGCTTTTGATGGGATAAGCCCAGACATATTTAGAAAATGTATTTTTTACTACTAAAATGTATAGAAATCCTTTATTTACCTGAGCATAAGGTATCATTTCTACTAAATCAGCTTGAAACAGATCATTTAAACCTTTAAGTACCACACAACACCGCGGAAAATTCCTTCTTGCTTGCTTGTGCGGTTCTTCAACATCAAATTTACTCATTTTATCACTTTGGATTGTACTACGAGCTCTACATGGAATATTGTGACAGTTGCATACTGTATAAACTCTGGTATAGTCACTGTAATTGCGGCATCCCTAGTTATGTGGTAACCAATTACATCCCTAGCAAGCGCAAACTTTTTATCATTTATGTTTAGCTCAAGACCCGTATGACTCCACTTGAAATACACTACGGTAATCTCGTTACATGGAAAGATATAGGTGTCAGCTATACCAGTAGGATTACTAATTCTCCTGTTACTGGCTATTCCAGAGAAAGAAATGAAATTTTTACAATGAAGATCACCAGAATCCTGAACTATATGTTTACCAAATTGATCTATTGTTATTTGATGATGAAGGTGTCCGCCAAATTTATCTATCGACATCAGTGCTGCATGTAGTAGTATCAATAGTGATGGTAGTTGTTAACAATGTAATGAAATGAATGTAGTAATAGGTTTATAACAAGAGATCCTACTTTATAACTTTTGCTTCACATAATTCGTCAATTATATATATATATATATATATATATATATATATATATATATATATATATATATATAGTATATATATATATATATATATATATATATATATATATATATATATATATATATATATATATATTTCGTTGTGTGCTAGTATTTCCTGCCGACATTAATCCCAATAGCTCCCGTAACCAATCCACTAATTTATTCGGATCATTCCATGGTACAAATTTATTCGCTTCGTTATATCGTAATAGTTGCATTCCACCCCCCTCTTTTGGAGACAGAAGTTGTGCGAGATCTTATCGCTGGAGGTGCAATAGCTGATGTAGCGGGTCGTTTTCTAGGTTGAAGTAATGGTTTAATGATCTCAATGTATTTACTTTTATTAGTGCTTTGGATTTGGTCATCATCTGGGTTATAATTACGTCGAGTAGCATTTGTGCGTCACAAAATGTCATTGTATTGCTGCAGATCACACTTTTTGTATCCCGTAGGAGCTTTTTTTAAATAGTAGCTCATGTAATCCCGTAGTTCCATCATAATCTAATAATGATCCACCAGGAGGAGCGATACGAAAATTCTCTCAAAAAGAGTCTAGTTCAGCATCATCAGTAAAAATTTCTCTTTTTCAGGGAAGAAGGTGTACACCGTATGTTAAATCATACCCGTCTTCGGGATTTCTAAATTTACCTTCCACATAATATTTCGCTAAGCCTCCATATTGACTGAGGTAGTCTTCATAGGTCGGTTGAGATCCAGCAACTAACAGCTTTGATTTGAATTGTTGTAAGGTAGGAATCTACCTCTCTTCATCATGTGTCGTATCAGCAATCACAGTTTCCTCTAAAACTTGTGGAATTTCGTCAGGAATAAGAATACGAGTTCCAGATGTTTAAGGCGTAGGATGTAAAAGAAGAACCTTTTCATGTGCAACAGGCTCAGTTTTTCCGAATTCTGATGTAAAGGGTTCAGCTTTGAAGAGAAAACCATCTTGTTTAGTAATCAATTGTTTCAATGGTTGTGTTATAGGTTTAAAGTGTGCCTCCATTGAACGGTCTACAAGTGCACTATCTTCTTTTAAACTAACACATTTTTGTTGCACACCCTTGCTAGAGCGAAATATTTTGTATTAAGCGCTCCTCCATTACTACTGCATATTTACATAACAGGGGCAGTATTTATAATGTAATGTAACAGTCAAATCCCTTACGGAGACGGCCTGCATTAACATCACTCTCTCTATCAATCACAAAAATCCAAATTTTTCACGCCAGCAACAGACACGCAGGTCCTTAAATCTATCAAATGCCATATCTAGATTAACGTGATCATCATACTCATGCTTAAGATGTATGCTATCTTGTTGAAACAGAACTAGTAAATTCATATTATCACGTATAAGCTGTTTTGGAATAGAAGAATACGTTTGGCACAGATAGAAACAACCTTTGTTTTACTGTCTGCCAAAACAGAAATGTTCCCTTATCTCATTCTGTTTATGGCATGCTACATCATCAAAAATCATTATTGAATTTTTACGTGAATCGCTAGGGGATATAACGTCACTGTTATCACTGTATTCGAAATACCCGATATTTTTTAAAGGTGCAAATAAATTTCGTAGGTACTGGTATTTGCAGCATACATAAACATTTTCAAAAGATAAACCATTTGGATGTTCTTATAGGGTAATCATAACATTTATTTTTCCGCAACCTGATAGACTGACGATTATACCTCGTTTACAACCTCCTTTTAGTAAACCACTATGCTTTAAGTAGTGATTATTGTTCAGTGATGTCATAATTTTTTATAGGTAATTCAGTATCTTGGTGAATGAAACGGATGTCACCCATTGTACTACCGAACTATAACTTGTATGGTGGTAATATATATATATATATATATATATATATATATATATATATATATATATATATATATATATATATATATATATATATATATATATATGTCATACGCATTAAACAGTCAGTGTGGTATGAACCATAGTCACCGTGTAATAGCTATTAAAAAGGTTCTGGATGAATTAACACCTTAATAAATAAATTACTCGTGGAGTTTCATATACCTGGGTACAGATATTGTGGTCCGGGTACCCGTTTACGAGAACGATTATCTCACGATTACAGAGGTATTAACGAATTGGACGAAGCGTGTAAAGAACACCATATTGCATACCCGCAGTCAAACGACCTAAGGCATCGCCACATAGCTGATAAGGGTTTGCAACAAAAGCTTGGAACATATTTCGTTCCTCAAACGGCACCTTTGGAGAAAGAGCAGCTGCATTAACCATAGCCGGTATAATAAAAGGAAAAAGAACAATGGGAATGAGAAGCAAATCACGACGTAGGAAGCGTTCTCATAGAAACAGACCAATTTCATTCAACAAAGCAGTGCTTCTAGCGCGACGTCGTGATGTTGAAAGACTTCGGTAATCGTTAAAATCTACGGTACAACAAGCCTTAATCGTTTTAAAACTTGACATCCAAGAGAAGAATATTACCAATACCAAAACGTGGGGGATTCATACCTCTTATTCCCCAATTTGCAGCATTACGAGCTTTATGTTCTTTGAGTGGAGGGCAGCCGCAGTTGCAAAAGCGGTCACTGACGTAAAAACCGCGTCAAAAACGTTAGAAGAAACCAAACGACACAATCAAGCAATGGAAGCAGGTACCTTAGGAAAAGGCTTATGTATAAAACCCTATAAGTGAGGTTTAGGCCTATATCGAGATTCGATAAATGTGCACTAAAGAAAGTATGGGTACTCCTTAACACGGATCGTTATCCGTAAGACAATTTAAACATAAATTACGATAATAATTGCTTTGCTACATTGTATGAAATGTTTGCTACATTCCAAATGTCATATTATCAAAGAGATGGTCAACCATTACTTCTGGAATGTTGTAGAGAATGTGCTCAACATATGTAAGCCAAACGAACGGTAATGACAATGGGAGATATGAATCGATGTGTGGGTGTACATAGAGAACATATTGAACGCATCCTAGTAAATTTCAGAGGCCAAAGAGTCAATGAGAATGGTGAACGCCTGGTGAATATCTGTGTGGAGAGAAACCTGTTGGTATCTAATACGTGGTTTGAACATAAAAATGTGCATATGTATACATGGCAAAGAGGTGAATCTAAAAGTAAGGTTGACTTTATAATTAAGTGTGATATAAATGGTGTAAAAATTTTCTCATAACAAGTCGATAAACTAACTCGAGATACAACCCGTTCACCAAAAATAATGCCTTTGTCCCAGTCGGTTGATTAAAGTAGAGCGGTTCAATCTTTTGTTTTGCTTAATGACCACAATTTATGCTGCGTATTTCCACTTAACATCAATAGAAAAAACTGCAATGTAACACTAATAAAAATGATCTCAGACGCCAAGTCATTTTTTATGTATGCTCGGAATAACTAAACCCAGGTTTACAATAAAAATTTTACCAAAATGTAAAAAATAAAAAATATAGAGACTATGTTTATTATTATCTTAAAATTAGCCTTACACTAAAAAATCAATAAACTTGTAAATACCTGTTACTAAATGTAATACATCTTCTTGCGAACCCCTGGTATAAAAATAAATGCGGAAATGCAAACCAAGGTGATGTCATCTTTGCACCAATATTGCGCAATATCTCGAAATATTGGTGGTTTACGTTGTAAACCACCAAAATGGAATTTTACTTCTTATAAATGTATCTTCAAGAATTTTGAATCCAATATTTATTGCGTTCTCTCGAAAGTTCAAATAAAAAATTGTGATCAAAATTTGGATCTGCATTGAAGGCAAAATCGCAATCATAAAAAGTAAGCGTACGTAAAAGTAAAATTAAAAGGTAATTAAAATAGAATTAAATGTGTAAATCAAAGCAGTAAAGGTAAACGTGTAAAAGTAAAAAAAGAAAGTGTCTGCAAAAAGCAAATGCTTTAATTTTTAGTATTACGAGTTAAATATTTCTTACCATTAAATCAATGGCACTTTTCACAAAATTTATGTGGAAACCCAAAAATGGCTTCCTACATCAGACAGCGCACCACAAGAAATGAAAAAATGGACGCTCAGGAAGTCGGATGGTGACTCGTTGCGCGAAAATATGAGCAGAAAGAAAAATAATTTAAAGAAGTGGGAGGATAAACCCTTAAGAAGGTATGCACTTAAGTTACACCAAAATGCAAATTAAGTTGCCTACCACATACCTATAAATCATTAATAATTAAAATTGTTTCTTATATTTACAACTAAATGAACGAAGAACATAAATTACGGTATATTTTAATACAACTCAAAATGGCTTGTTACAACTTGATAGTGTATGATGAACGACTTAAAACCTGGTGATAGATACAAAAGTAATGCCAGAATCCGACCACTCTTTGGTTGTATCGAGGGCGTGATTAGGACAAAAGTGGGTCTGCAGAAGAAAAGAAAACGTAGCGCGAACATCCAGAATTAGGGTAGAGAAACTAGTAGATAATGGTGCGAGATTGTAATTTGCAGATGCTCTGAGTAAAGAGTTGACTGTCAATGAAGCATTGTGGAACGAACAAATAAAATACAATGAAAGTGCATTAATAATCATGAAAGTGAATGATTTTGAGGGAATTAAAAAATTATACTGGAAATACGAAACGTGTTTCAAAATATAACGCTGAGAGTGATGAATAGGGGCAACTAAATAGTATGGGACGATTGTGAAGTGAGGAAATGCTGGCAAGAATATTTCTGAAAACTACACAGTAATGAGGAAAGTACGACTGAAGTGTTACGTAAGGAGGATGTACAAGTAATGATGAATGAAACTGAGGAGAATATTGGGTTAAACCAGGTAGAGAAAACGGTAGGAAGGTTGAAAAATGGTAATGAGCAGGCGTGATGACATCACTGGGAAATGCTAAAGTATGGAGGTGCAAAGCTTATACAAAGATTGTATGAATTATTCAGTGTATGCCTTAAGTGTGGAAAAGTACTGAGTCATTGGAAGAGCGCAACAATTGCACTACTGTATAAGGGCAAGGGGAACAAGAGTGATTCCAAAAACTACAAAGTAATAAATCTGCTCAGTACGAGAAGATACGCAAACTAATTTTTGAGATGTGTGGTGTCTAAGTGTAAAAAGAGCTGTGCTGTGAGTTTATATATCTGAAGAAATAATATGAAAGAGTGAATAGGGAGAAGCTGTGGGAAATATTAAATGAGTATGGTGTAAATGAAGGTCTAATAATCGGAATAAGAGCAGCATATTACGGTAGCCGGGCATATGTAAGGGTGAGAGGAGGTGTAAGTAAATCCTTTAATATTGAGCAGGGAGCGCGACAAGACTGTGTAATGTCACCGTGGTTGTTCCGTGCATACATGGATAAATGTGCTAGGCAATCATGTATCGATTCAAACGGTGTAATCAATGGTAACGTAAATGTACGCGTTCTGGTGTATGTAGATGACACAGTCCTATTAAGTGACAGTGCTGATGAGGTACACACTGCTCTGAGGAAGTTTGATATAGATAGCTAAAGGTAAACGTGGACAAAACACAGATTGTGGTGTTCAATCGGGTAGGTGAAAAGGAGAGTAAAGTGTTTACCCTGCAAAATGAAATTGTGGAGCAAGTGGACGAGTTGGCATCATGGTACAATATATGACGAGATTGGACGACGGATCAATACTGGAAGCAAAGTGACTAGGAAGCATTTGGACGATAATAAGAAACGAGTGCATGAGCCTAGGTGCGGAGCGAGCAATCTGCAGTGGAGTGGTTGTCCCGTCAGTACTATATGGAAGTGAGACCTGGATATGTCAAAAGAAGCACGAAAGAAAAATAAATGCCGTGAATAGGAGCTTCTTAAGAAACACATGTGGTAAAATGAGAAGGGATAAGATGAAGGATGAGTGTATAATGAAGTGCTGTGGTGAGGAAAAGACGATGATTGATAGGTACGAAAGTAGTACACTACGTTGGTTTGGCTACATTGAAGGAATAAACAACTCAAGATTAGAGCTAAGGCCGGACTTGGTTGGCCGCGTAAAACTTGGCTTAATGCAGTAGAATGTATGATAAAAGGAAGAAGGGTAAGTTTTAAAAATACAAGGGCATGTCAGAGACAATGTATGCGTTTTGTGGAAGCTAGGTAGGTGTGCAGAGATAGGAAAGTATGGACAAAGATTGCGAAGAAAAAATAAATCAGTGGCAGGGATTGTTTTGCCTAAGCTGCGAGGGAATGGCTTGATGGTTATTTAATCTAATCTAGTGACAATTCATCTTCAAAATAAAACAAGAGAATGATGGCGGTTAGATGTAAGATTCTGGTTCAATACAGACGATATTGTTTTTTAGTGGACGTTTAACTTATAATTTGTGAAATAAATTACTTAAACAGCCATTTGAAAAATATGTAACACTGGAACTGTGGCGAAATCTACAACAAACAAAATACACCCGCGTACCACACAAAAGTAAAAACATAAAAAACTAGAAAAATACTGAACGCGTTTCAATAGCTAAGCTATCATCATCATCGGCCTACTGGGCTACATAACCATAGTAATAGTTTTTTAACAAAGTATGTAGCTTTTACATGACATAAAAGGAAAAAGTAATAATTGTGTTTTACTTTAGTGCATATATTACGTTACTAAACAACGCGTTCCTAAAATTTCGTTGTCTTACACAGTAAACGTAAAGTATTTCTATATCATTTAAATCATTTGTTGGCCATATTCCTGAATCTGGTTCACATGTTCATCCTAAGCAGAAATCTGTGTTTGTTTCATCTTTATGAACGTTTTCTAATATCTAGTTGTAAATTTTGTGTGGTGCTCCTCGTTTTGAAACTTATATGTGATGAAGTCGATGGATAATCTTTTTACCTTTTACATACTACTATTACTATTGTTTTGTCGATGGAGCACCTTCACCACCAGGATCTGGATATTTAGCTTTTGGGTGAAATAGATGATTCCTGAAAGACAGGCACTGATTTCCTTAAAATTAGTACCGGTTTCCCAAAAACTAGTACCAGTTTTCTAAAAACTAGTAGCAGTATCCCAAAAATGGCTGAAAACATACCACAACAGAACAGGTCAAATACAGAAATCCGTTTCTCAGAAATGGTTGTTGTCTAAGAACTGGTGCTGATCTAATAACTGATAGCAGCTTCCTATGAAGAACGGCTATTCCTTAAGAACAGGCGGTCGTTTCCGTAAGTGGTCTACAAAAGGCTACTTAACAGGTTCATGTTCAACTAATCTATGAGGTATACGTTGTTGTTCTTTATATCAGGGAACTTGAACAATACAGAGCACGTGTAAAACCAGTTACAACTTAACATTTTGAAATAAATAAGAATGACTCATTAGTGTGTAATTTGCAGGTTCTAATTCGTAAAACTGATTTGCATGTGTTTTCAACATCTTGCTTCGCTCAGTACATTTTTCAAGGTCAATGAACCTCCTTATCCGATAGACTGTTGGTTTTTAGAGGCTAATAAGATTGATTTCCCTCGAAAATATCATTGGCCCAGATTAATAACACTTCCGGTATCAGGTCAATGACCTTTGGTTGTATTTTTAGGTTTCTAGGAATTTGTTAACTTCCGGTTTGGTACGTTAGTGACTCTGAAGAGATCAAGGAGTCCACTCCCATTTCTGGGAACTGGTTCCATTTTTAGATTTCTAAGGATTGTAGTGTGGCATCTGTTAAGATCAGTGAATTTTTAGGTTTCCAGGAATTGATTCTAATTTTAGATTTCCCAGAATTATAACGACACTCCCCTTGAGGTCATTGAACTTTGACCTTGAGGAGGTCAGTAGATGTCGTTTCCACACACTGGTTCTATTTTTAGATTTCTAAGAACTATATTACGATACTCCTAGATGTTAATAAACTCTGAGACTGAAAAGGTCAATGAACATTGATTCTATTTTTATATTTCTAAGAATCGTAATGCGACACCCCTAGAAGACAATACACCCTTGAGTAGGTCAATAAACTTTAACTTTGGCACATAATTGGCCAAAATTTAAAATTTACATTGACCCATTTTTAGTTTAGACCGCAACCATTCGTATACTGATTTTATAGCTTACTCTTAGACAAATTTTTGAACTTGACTCAACTTAACTAATTCAAGAACCATCTAACCTTCACCTACTTTTTAGCACAGATCACAATCTGTTGTCCATCAAATTTGTTTCCATGGCCACCACCAGACGGCGAGTTACTCGTCCAAAACTGGCCGGTTTGCAATAGATGTTTTATTTAACCCTACTAATTCCATGTTTAATAATTACAAGTTGCTAACTGACTGATCTCAACAAACCGCACTGCAGTTTTTATAAGAAAAT
This sequence comes from Vesta saturnalis, assembly GCA_036346205.1. Lineage (NCBI taxonomy): Eukaryota > Metazoa > Arthropoda > Insecta > Coleoptera > Lampyridae > Vesta > Vesta saturnalis. The sequence goes on along the minus strand of JARFJB010000218.1, from coordinate 11,510,307 downwards.
GTATCCTTGGCTTGAGTACCTAGCAGAACATGTTTCAACTTGTCAAATACTCGCCTTGACTTACTTTTACTTTGGACTACTTGGCCTTGACTCAATTGAGCGAATGCAAGAACCATTCAATCATGACCTACTTTTTAGCAAAAACAACCTGCCCTTTACCACCAGATGCCGAATGACCTTGAACTGGCCCTATATGACTTCTCATTTACAAAAATTAAAAATTTACGTAGTGCTTCTTCCCCATGCCTCCAAATAACAAACGTACCATCTACAGATCTATACCAAACTAAATGCTCTTTCGGTGCATTTTGTAACGCTAATGCTTCTAATTTCTTCATGTGAGAATTAGCTATAACAGGACCAATTAAATTTTGTTAAAATTGCTGTTTGATTATGACATTTTTTACTGTTAGCCTTTGTCCATTATGGGGTGTTCTGATTGATCATCTTCAAAGCAATTATTTAATTTGTAAAGGATCTAGTTACTCTTTGTACAAATCCTAAGGTTCTATAAGTAATTCTACACCCATGGCTACAAATTTTAGCTGCTTAACAGTTTTGGTAATAACAAGAAGATTTGGTGCCTTATGCTCAGTTTCATAAAATTATCAATTTGCCTTATTAACCAAAAAAATATTTACATGTACCTAGATATGTTCGCTTTAAAATCTGGGTTGCTTCTTCCTGAAACTAATTGTTAAATACTCGGACGCCAACTTGTTTTTAAATATGGAATAAACAAGTAAACCATTATACAATAAGGTTAAAAGAAAATTTATACAATAACAAATTTTATTACACAACCTATATTTAATTATAAACAGAAATATCTTATTGCTAATGTTAATAACGTTATAACCTAATGAATAATTATTAATTAATATTGTGGGTAAATAATGGAATCAGAATACCTGATTCTTGGTCACACTGTAGATAACGAAATGACTGCATGCTGGGTCAGCGTTATGGGAAGTGTTGCGTAATATTACGTCAAGGTTGAAATATATCTGGATTTGTATGCTTAATAATTCCAAAGGAATAAATTTGCAGGATTAAGGGGTTTTAGAAGTCCACTTCCCATTAACGCAGATGATTATCTCACTCTTGATTAATCGTAATCAGTAAAGGTGAAGTAAAAGTAAAAACTAAAAAATAAACGCGAAAGTAAAAAAGTGCCTGTAATGTAAACGTCTCAAACATTGTAAAATAACTTTAAATAACTCACCGTAGAATTTACAACGCTTTTCAGTATCGCACCAAAACGATGCTCTCAAAAGGTCTTTGCGCATGAACATGTCTGAACCTGAATGTGCAAACGAAATGCGTACGAGTTCTAATTAAAATAATTAAATGCATGTTTTTATGCAACTAGATATGCAACACACGCTGCACTAAATGCACGTTAAGTTGCCTACATAGAGGTAAAATTGTATTCCATAGTTGGCTTTGTACATTTGTCAAACAGTTATATTAATAGCAGCCTTATGTTTGCGTTTTCACTTTTTCAAATTTCATAAACACTACAGAGGACGATAACTGTGTTATCGAAATGTTTAGATTTGTGTAAAACATTAATACAAAAGTACACCAATACAACCCATAAAAGGTAAGTACTTTAAACATGGTGGATATTGATATCTATAATTTTGAATGCAAACTACAAATCAATGTTATGGCTAAACGTCAAGTTACGTACTTGTAGTAAAAAGGTGACGATATACTCGTAATTTCTATCACTAATTTACTTAAAATTTACTTAAACTTTATAATCTGCGTATATGCACTTTCTGTGTTGAACACAACAGTCTCAAATACCACAGGAGTGTTCAATGACAATTTGATTTAAAAGTAATACATGTACTGAAACGTACAGAAAAATAAATAATACAAAATTGTGAAGTATCAATTTTTTGAAACACTTGTACCAAACTCATTAGTAATTTGGGTAAACTAGCTTTTCTGAATTTACTTAGTATATTACACCTTCATTAATAAAGTTTATCTAAAAATGAATTATCATTAAACACGGTCTCGAGATTTTTACTCCAAAGCTGACAGTTTTCGATATACTGTCAAAAGGTTCTGAACCCTCAATCTACTGTTTCTATCATAAATATGTAGATTTTTTGGAGTTCCTCTTTCACACATTCTCAGTTTTGCGTTCTAAAACGTACTAATTAGTCATTTGTACTGCAACTAGTATGGTAAAAAAAATAATGTTAGTATTACTCACTAATTATCATTTTTAAAATTGTTTAAAACAATTTTATTTTAGCCCTTTTAGATGTATACAAAAAAAACACATTCAAGAGAAAATTATCTTTACGGTCTAGCACAAAATCTGAAAAAAGTGGTAATTTCAACTTTATTTAAATTAAATGAAGTACAAAAAGAGAGAGAGTTAATTATCTATTTCTCTTTGAAGCAGGATAAAGTTTTTTCGTACAATTCTCTAGTCAATGGATAACTAAATTTAAGCGTAAGCCACAAACGATATTGATTTCATGCTTAATGCACCTCTGCCTTCACATTTACAACTTTTAAAAAAATAAGCTTGATAAATTGCGAACAGAATAGTTTTCACTTTTTTCGTGCGCATAAATTTTAAATTACCGAAACATGAAAAAATGGAAAAATATAGCTGAATGGAGAAACTCGTGTTATTTTTTATATTCATTATTTTTCATTTTTTCTGTGTCTGTATATGACAGTTTATACTTTTCTTAAATTACCCCAGTTTACGGGTATCGAATAAAATCGTAATGGATACCTAATGTGAATCCCCAAAAAAATATTCTTGAAATGAA